>WNWK01058967.1:0-10310 GCA_009830355.1 Cherax destructor | reverse complement strand
TTTACCAATACTATGATCGGAAAGATAGGTAGTTGGAGAGCGTCTTAGAGTAAAAACTTTGTCCATTGAGTAGTGTGAAACAAAATGTTTAAGGGGAGTCCGCGATGTGCTGGTCGTTTCTGAGATGAACAAGAAGGAAGTGTCGAATCATCATGTAAGGGTCTTGGTCATTTGGATGTGGGACCGGGGGTGGTCCGATGGGTGACGGGCGAGCGATTCGAAAATTGCCGCACCGTCGAGGGAGAAGCCGGAATCAAGGTCAGAGAAGAGCGAAGGTCATAAGGGCCAGTCGGAACCCCGGTACCTGAAGCAGGTGACGAACTGGCACCAGCAAGAGGTACAGGGGTATTAGAGTTGTCCGAAGAGTTGTCCGTTAACGAGGTAGGTTCAGAACTAGGTGCGGTATCAGGAAGAGGCCCAGGGGTATTGGGTTCATGGATTGGGTCAGCCATGGTTAGGAATAGCTCCTAGGAGGAATGAAAGGGGCGTAAATCTCCCTCCGCGCCCAAGAGGACTTCAACACTGCAAGTAGTGCAGATGCTGCATGGAACCCGTGCCATACCCTACCTTTCATGCTAGTAAACCAGCAATCCGGGATAGCAACCTCACATCCACCGAGCCACCTTGGCGGACAAAAGAGAGGGCGGCCGGATATCCGCCACAAAGCATACCACCTTCGGCCACCACCCCCGGAATCCGAAAGGTGGCCTCCAGAGATACACCCGTCGCCCGAAAGATACCCAAGGCCACCCCCTGGGAGACTGGAGAGGGATCGGGACATCCCCAGGCGATCAAGATTCCACGGCAAACTACACCACCGCCAAGGACCTCAACGGAATGGGATGGACCACGATACCCTTCCCCCTAGCTAGGAACTAGAATGCCTGTGGAGAGAAGCTCCCAGGGTAAAAATGGGAAGGAAATAAGGGAGGGATGAGGAGGAAGAGGAGGAAAGGGAAAAAAGGGAGGATGGGGAAAATGGGGAAAGGGAGGGGGGATTGGGGGTAATTAGGTTCGGTCTGAGGAAGAAGACCAAAAGGTCCAATTCCTCAGACCAAGAGCCTCTTCACCACAGCAAGGAGCCCCCCTTGAAGAGGCACAGGAGGAAAAGGCACTGCCAGGACATAAGCCTATGAAAGACAGGCTAACTCTTATGTTGTGTAGTAATGCTAGTGGGGATTTCAAAGTGAAGCCTTTACTCGTGTATCACTCTGAAAATCCTAGTGTGCTCAAGAAATGCAGTGTCGCCAAGGCTAATTTATGTGTGATGTGGAAGGCTAACAGTAAGGCATGGGTCACGAGGGAAATTTTCCTTGATTGGTTCAATGAAGTGTTTGGCCCCAGTGTGAAGAAATATCTTGTGGAAAATAAATTGGGCCTCAAATGCCTCCTGGTAATGGAGAATGCTCCTTCTCATCCTTGAGACTTGGAAGAGCAAATTGTGGAGGACTTTAAGTTCATCACAGTGAAGTTCTTGCCCCCTAAATACAACTCCTCTCGTCCAGCCCATGGACCAGCAGGTCATTTCAAACTTCAAAAAACTCTACACCAAAGCAATGTTTCAAAGATGCTTTGACATAACCTCGGAAACTCTATTGACCCTAAAAGAGTTTTGGAAAGATCACTTCACTATCCTCCATTGCATAAACCTTATAGATAAGGCTTGGGAGGGAGTGACTTCCAGGACTTTGAACTCTGCTTGGAGAAAATTGTGGCCAAACTGTGTCCCAGAGAGGGATTTTGAAGGTTTTGGGGCTGAGCCTCAGGACCCTGACCCTGAGCCTGTTGTGGAAGAAATTGTGGCACTGGGGAAGTCCATGGGGTTGGAGGTTAGTAGCGAGGATGTGGAAGAGTTGGTGGAGGACCACAATGAAGAGATAACCACTGTAGATCTGCAAGATCTTTATCTGCAACGGCAACAGACCACAGTTCAGGAAATTGGTCCAGAGGAGGAGGAGGAAGAGAGATGGAAGACGTTGCCTTCTTCAAAGATTAAGGAGATTTGTGCCCAATGGACTAATGTACAAAGATTTATGGATGATTTTCACCCTAACAAAGCTGTTGCAGGCTGTGCTGGCAATATGTACAATGACAATGTGGTGTACCATTTCAGGGACGTTTTAAAGAAACTCCAGACACAGAGCTCCCTGGACAGATTTTTTGTCAGACACAGTGACTCAACCTGGTCCTAGTGGCATTAAAAGAAAAAGAAGGGAAGTAACCCCAGAAAAGAACTTGGTACCTGAAGTGTTAATGGAAGGGGAT
Organism: Cherax destructor; assembly: GCA_009830355.1. Taxonomy (NCBI): domain Eukaryota; kingdom Metazoa; phylum Arthropoda; class Malacostraca; order Decapoda; family Parastacidae; genus Cherax; species Cherax destructor. The sequence continues at coordinate 8,045 of WNWK01058967.1, read as the reverse complement.
TCCCCTTCCAAACACTAGCAACTACTCCTTCCTCTCCCCTCCTTCCATCTTCCACACATCAACAACTCTTCAATAAAGGTAAGTGTCAAGTTATTACTGTTTTATTTATTTGTGGTAATTTATATCTCATTCTTTTCTGTGTAATTTAAAGTGGAAACAATATTTATTTTAATACTTTTGGGTGTCTGGAATGGATTAATTGAATTTCCATTATTTCTTATGGGGAAAATATTCAGATTAAGTAATATTCGGTTTAAGTAGCGCCCTCTGGAATGGATTAATTACGTAATCCAGGGGTCCACTGTACAGTGGTACCCCGGTTTACGATGGTCCCCAAACTCACCCTTTTATGTAAGTTTATTTTTTTAAATGCTTTTGTAAGTGTAATTTTGGGGTTCTAAAAGGACTAGTCTATTTTACAACATTTCTTAAGGAGATAAATTCGTTTGGTAATGGCACTTGAACAGCATTCTGGAATGAAAAAATATCGTAAACCGGGGTACCACTGTATTTAGATAAGGGTAAAGAGGTTTTTGCGGCATTTATGGATTTGGAAAAGGTATATGATAGGGTGGAAAGGGGGGCAATGTAGCAGATGTTGCAAATGTATGGAATAGGAGGTAGGTTATTGAAAGCGATGAAAAGTGTTTACGAGGATAGTGAGGCTCAGGTTAGAGTATGTAGGCGAGAGGGAGATTATTTCCCAGTAAAAGTAGGCCTTAGACAGGGATGTGTGATGTCACCATGGTTGTTCAATATATTTATAGATGGAGGTGTGGAGTTAAAAGATAAAGAATCTAACACAAAGTGGGAGTTGTCACAGATGCTCTTTGCTGATGACACTGTGCTTTTGGGAGATTCTGAAGAGAAGTTGCAGAGGTTGGTTGATGAGTTTGGTAGGGTATGTAAAAAGGAAATTAAAAGTGAATATAGGAAAGAGTAAGGAGATGAGGATAACAAAAAAATTAGGTAACAGAAGATTGGATATCAGATTGGAGGGAGAGAGTATGGAGAAGGTGAATGTGTTCATATATTTGGGAGTGGACGTGTCAGCAGAAGGGTCTATGAAAGATGAGGTGAATCAAAGAATTGATGAGGGGAAAAAGGTGAGTGGTGCACTGAAGAGTCTGTGGAGACAAAGAACTTTATCCATGAAAGCAAAGAGGGGAATGTATGAGAGTATAGTTATACCAACACTCTTGTACGGGTGTGAGGCATGGGTTGTGAATGTTGCAACAAGAAGGCTGGAGGCAGTGGAGATGTCATGTCTGAGGGCAATGTGTGGTGTGAATATAATGCAGAGAATCTGTAGTTTGGAGATTAGGAGGTGGTGTGGGATTACCAAAACTATTATCCAGAGGGCTGAGGAGGGGTTATTGAGATGGTTTGGACATGTAGAGGATGAAACAAAATAGAATGACTTCGAGTGTATAAATCTGTAGTGGAGGGAAGGCGGGGTGGGGGTCAGCCTAGGAAAGGTTGGAGGGAGGGGTAAAGGAGGTTTTGTGTGCAAGGGGCTTGGACTTCAAACGAGCGTGTATGAGAGTGTTAGATAAGAGCGAATGGAGACAAATGGTTTTTAGGACTTGACGTGCTGTTGGAGTGTAAGCAAGGTAACATTTATGAATGGATTCAGGAAAACCAGCAGGCCAGACTTGATTTTTGGAGATGGGAAGTACAGTGCCAGCACTCTGAAAGAGAGGTGTTAATGTTGCCGTTTTATAAGTGTAGTGTAAGCATGCCTCTGGCAAGATAGTGATAGAGTAAATGATGAGTTTTTTTTTCGCGCCACCCTGCCTTGGTGGGAAACGGCCGATGTGTTAATAAAAAAAAAATATTATGTAAGAAACTGCAAGCTACCTGAGCAACAGAAAATAAATTGTCAAGATTAACAGCACAGAATCAGAACCCCATGATAATAGTATGTGGGGGTTCCCCAAGGTAGTATTCTGGGTCCTTTACTGTTCCTATGTTATGTGAATGACATGCCCATCAGTGTCAAGTGTAAGCTTCTGTTTTATGCAGACGACAGTGCTTTGTCAACCCATAAACGGTCCAAATGTAGATCTACCACAAGTGCCCCAAACGTAGATCAACGTTTTATTTTTCCTGCCTCCAAATTTGGCACAATTGGAATGAGATGCCTGGTCAGCATAGAATGGATCTTAACACTCGGTGCATGCAGTATTAAAAAAAATCTGGGACCACTTGGTACCTTGTGGGAGCACCAGTTCAACTGAGCACCAGCTAGAGCAAACAGGGCGGCAAACACCTGAGATTCACTGATGTCATGTAGTATTAACACTCCCATTTTAAGAGGAAAGTGATGTTGACCTCGAGTTTTGTGGCTTTGAGGTGGATATGGCCATAATTGGTTGAGGAAATATCAAAAACCTCAATAATAACCCATGTGCAACATTTGTGCAACACCCTTTCAGAATGTCTTATAACCTATGCCCTAAGTAAAGAGAAACAATTCTGGAACGTGTAATACGTGTTCGGCAGGCTGGCTGGCTGGCTGGTTGGCTGGCTCTCTGCCTGGCTGGCTGGCTGGCTGGCTGGCTGCTGGCTGGCTCTATCTCCGTCTGTCTGTCTGTATCTATGTCTATCCCTGTCTGTATCTGTCTCTGTATGTATCTCTGTCTATCTGTCTCTGTCTCACAGGTACACACAAATACAATTATACATAGTGTAAATTACCTAGGATAACCCAAAAAATCCAGACAAAGTGCTATACTGTGCTTGTAGATATAATGCGTAAGCATGACTGGCAAATACGTATTTACACTTGCTCAGAAACCAGACGTGACGATGCATTCATGTGTAATACCTGTTGGTTCACGAGTGGCTCTCTCAGAGACAGAGAGAGAAGCAGACAGAGACAGATAAGCAGGGAGAGAGATAAACAGAGAGCTAGACAGACAGATAGAGGGAGAGCTAGACAGACAGATAGAGGGAGAGCTAGACAGACAGATGGGAGAGCTAGACAGACAGAGGGAGAGCTAGACAGACAGACAGACAGAGAGCTTGACAGATATACAGAGAGCTTGACAGATAGACATGTTTATGTGTAACAGTGAAAACAAATAAAGCCAGGGCCATGGATGCTCATCAAATGTCACCACTGCACTGTCAGCAGTGGACTGACACTTGTCTTACATCATGCTTCAAGGGAACTTATTATTATTATTATTATATGCTCCCGCATATCCAAAACATTGCTGGGACTTATAAATACTTTGTATATACTCCTAGACAATAGTAAATGACCAAGGCAGGTGTAAATGTTCACCTGTCAGTGTGTTTGTGACAATTTGAGTACAATTTCAGTACAGTGGACCCCCGGTTAATGAACACCCCGGAAATCGTACAATTATGTAAGTATAATATTGTAAGTGCTTGTGGAAGTGTATTTTTGGGGGTCTGAAATAGACTAACCTACGTGACATTATTTCTTAAGGAAGTAAATTCGTTCGGTAATGGCACTTGAGCAGGCTTCTGGGATGAAGTTTTTTCGTTAACCGGGGGTCCATTGTACCTAATATTAGTGTCAGAACAAAGATTGGCTATGAAATCACAAGAACTACTATAAATTGTAATTATCAGAACATAAAAATTATATAAAATAATATAAAAATTAGAAAAAAAGGTACGTTCGTATATCAGCAACACTTCTGCAAGCGGCAGGACTCTATGTTGCTGTCAGGTGAGCATCCAGTGCCAACTTCGCGGCCTCATATCTCGGTAAGTACTGGCCCTAAAAATTTTTTTTATCCTATAGCACTTAGAAAAATGTGCTCTTTATTTCAAAATACAGTGAACCCTCAGTTAAAGGCCGTAATCCGTTCCAGAAGCTTGGCCTTTAACCGAAATGGCCTTTAACCGAAATAACATTCCCCATAAGAATTAATGTAAATACAATTAATCCGTTCCAGACAAAAATATTAAAAAAAAAAAAAAAAAAAAAAATTAACAATTAAATCAGTATTACATACCTTTATTGAAGACTAATGCTGGCTTCTGGAAGATTGGGAGGAGGAAAGAGGGAGGAGTTAGTGTTTGGAAGGGTAATCCCCCTCCATAAGGACTTCAGGTAGCAAAGCTCTCTCTGTTGTCAGCTTGAGAGTCACTCCACCAACTACACTCCCTGCATGCCTGCTACACTCCCTGCATGCCTGCTACACTCCCTGCATGCCTGCTACACTCCCTGCATGCCTGCTACACTCCCTGCATGCCTGCTACACTCCCTGCATGCCTGCTACACTCCCTGCATGCCTGCTACACTCCCTGCATGCCTGCTACACTCCCTGCATGCCTGCTACACTCCCTGCATGCCTGCTACACTCCCTGCATGCCTGCTACACTCCCTGCATGCCTGCTACACTCCTGCATGCCTGCTACACTCCCTGCATGCCTGCTACACTCCCTGCATGCCTGCTACACTCCCTGCATGCCTGCTACACTCCCTGCATGCCTGCTACACTCCCTGCATGCCTGCTACACTCCCTGCATGCCTGCTACACTCCCTGCATGCCTGCTACACTCCCTGCATGCCTGCTACACTCCCTGCATGCCTGCTACACTCCCTGCATGCCTGCTACACTCCCTGCATGCCTGCTACACTCCCTGCATGCCTGCTACACTCCCTGCATGCCTGCTACACTCCTGCATGCCTGCTACACTCCCTGCATGCCTGTACACTCCCTGCATGCCTGCTACACTCCTGCATGCCTGCTACACTCCCTGCATGCCTGCTACACTCCCTGCATGCCTGCTACACTCCCTGCATGCCTGCTACACTCCCTGCATGCCTGCATGCAGTACACTCCCTGCATGCCTGCTACACTCCTGCATGCCTGCTACACTCCTGCATGCCTGCACTCCTTGCCTCTATGCCTCCCTGCCTTGAATTCTATCATGTTTCTCGCTTTCTTTACCAAAGGAACTTTACTAAGAACTTTCCTTGGGGCCATGGTGACTTATTTTGCAGTTGCACTTGATAAATAACCACCAAAAACAATAGATTATAGCAAAATGTTTGGATGAATGAGCAGAAGCTTCCTCACGCACCGAGAAACACAGGCAAACTGAAGCACAAGTGGCCGAAAAACCGGCCTCTAACCGAAAAATGGCCTCTAACCGGGAGCAGAAAAACCGGCCTCTAACCGAGTTGACCTTTAACCGGAACGGCCTTTAACCAAGGGTCCACTGTATTCGGGGTGCTGGACGAGAGAACGTAGATCTACGTTTGGACCGTTTACGGGTTAATGTCAGGTAAAGACCCACAAGATATAGCTATAACGTTGGACTGTGTGCGGCCAGCAGTAACAGCCTGGTTGATCAGGCTCTGATCCAACATGAGGCCTGGTCACAGATCGGGCCGCAGGGGCGTTGACCCCTGGAACTCTCTCCAGGTAACTCTCTCCAGGTAATGTACTATCACTAGAACTAGAGTTCTGCAGCAAATGGTTAGTAGACAACAAATTACTGTCACACCTCTGGCAAACGGAAGATATACTGTTTGGCACAAAAAATAAACTGAAAAAGGTAAATAATTTTAATGTCCAGTGTAATGAGAAACCCACTGCTTCAGTATCTTCAGTGAAATATCTGGGAATCCCCTTTAACCCAAGCATGTAAGGAGAATTGATAAGGAACAGTGTAGTACAGAAAGCGAATGCCAGACTAAAGTTCCTCTACAGACAGGCACAATGTCTACCTACTGAGGCTTGCAGGATTCTATGTCTAGCTCTTATACAATGCCATATAGATTACTCTTGCTCTTCTTGGTACTCCGCTTTAACAAAAAAAAAAAAAAAAAACTGAAGAAAGACTACAAATCACCCAGAACAAAATGGTGAGATTCATCCTGGATCTAGGTCCAAGAGAGCAAGTAGGCCGGGACGAATTATCAATCAATCAACTTTATTTCTGATAATATTACAAAGTGGGGTTTACATATTGTATGTTGTTTATAAATTTTATGAAATAATTATTATAATTATGTATTACAATTATTACAAGAAGGCCAATAATATGCCTAGGTATGCCTAGGCATTTCAGGCAGTCTTATACTAGACCTTACTCTATAGTGACAATAATTATACTGGTATTAAGGTTAGGTAATTGTAGTGATTAACTAGGTTTACAAAATTGAGGTAGTTCAAAAATTTAAGAATTTAACAATTTGTTTATATATTAATAGAAATGGTGATGTGTTGGAGTGTCTTAGGCAAACTTATGACTAGCTTAAGAATTATGAAGCAATAGTTATATTAGAATTTTGGTTACAGTCATGTGCAAATTAAGGGAAATCACAGATATCAATAAGTGTATTTTGCTGGGGATATGTGCAAGATAAAGTAGTTTTCATGTGGTTAGCTATCGGTTGGGTGCGTAAGTGAGATAAGATGTTTCTTAATGGTGCTTTTGAAGATGGAGGTTGTGTCAGCAGTTCTAGAGTTTTCAGGCAGGGAGTTCCAGATTTTAGGCCCTTTTATGTACATTGAATTTTTGTATATATTTATGCTGACACGGGGAATGTCAAAGAGATGTTTGTGTCTGGTATTATGTCTATGGGTCCTGTCACAACTGTCATAACTGCTACCTCAATATATTAAATTTCCCACTAAATATGATTGTATAACCTATTTTTTATTATATATATATCTTTTTCCTTATCTGTTACCATTTATTTTTATTTTTTTTATTTTTAATACATATTTATCATTACCATTTCCCAACCTTAACTATTTACAGTATTAGTAATTACTTTTTACTTGAAATTTTAATTATAACCTTTTCACTATTTTTTTATATTCTTATAGTCAAACAACTACCTCATTGTATATGTGACTTAGTTTATATTTTTCTTATAAGCAAATACCAAATAAGTGCAATTATTTACTTATACTTTTAAATACCTTTTTACCATAAGCAAATTTCAGTCACTTTATTTGCTTAATTGTATTCTTATATTCAAACAACTACCTCATTGTGTATGTGACTTACTTTATATTTCCTTTATAAGCAACTACCTGATAAGTGCAATTATTTACTTATATAAATAACTTTTACCATTAGCCAATTTCAGTCATTTTATTTACTTAAAATTTGATCAAAACTACTTTTAATATTAGTCAAAACAATTTTTACTATTAGTTCAATAGCTCTTTGCATTCATTGACCTCTTATTGCCTTTCATAAACTAAAAGTTTCAACCAGTGCAATATTGAATCAAAATTTTTTTTTTCTCCATATCAATTTAAAACTAGTCATTGAAGTTATTCTAACCATTCATTACAGTTAAATTAGTATATCATTAACATTATTCAAATATCCTATATCACCGTGAAAAATTCCTGTAAACACTTGCACATAATTTGTATTAATCCATTAACAAGTAAGACTTTAATCTAATACCATATCATTAAGTTTAGCATAATCCATTGTTCTCAAGTCTAGTTATAGAATCACACTAAATCCTATGATTACAGGCATTGATCCTGATATCAACCTATTATTAAATGACTTGCATGACTCCAACAGCAACTGTAACTATTACACAGCAGATCAAGCAAAGACATTACTCAGAGCCAACAATAACTTAACTATCTTCAATTACAATGTTAGATCTTTGAGCAAACATTATGATGACCTCACAGCACTACTCCAATCCCTACAGACCAATATGTCAATCATCACACTCACTGAGACCTGGCTGAAGCCTGATACTACAGGTGTCTATGCCATCCCAGGTTACACAGCCATTCACAACTGTAGGACAGACCAGCGAGGGTGGAACAGCAATATATTATACAGATCAATTCGAATGTATCAAAACTCTTGCACAAGGGATGAACATGGAGAATATATTATAGCTACATTTAAATCAAAGGACCTGCAAAACTCCTACAGTGATAAACATCTACAGATTACCACAGTCAAACATCCACCACTTTAGTGAAAAACTAGGAAACCTGATAATCGATTCACGCCTTAACAAAGATCATTTGCTTGCTCACAGGAGATTTCAACATAAATCT
>WNWK01058966.1:0-10310 GCA_009830355.1 Cherax destructor | reverse complement strand
AAATAATAGGCCCGGGCCCCCCTCCCCTCGATTAACAATGCTATTCTCAACTCTCTCCGAATTTGCCCCCCCGGGGTTTTCTCTCTATCACAGATCTTTAATGATCTCCCCCCATTCGTCTTTTGGCAACCCTTTTCCCCTACGGTGTTCCCATTCACCTATATCCAATGTTTTAGATTTATCTTTTTTCCCCTTTTTCCATCCCCGCCCCCTTTCCCCCCAAACCCCCAACACACCTTCCAGTGCTGGAAGGTTCGTATTTTTTCCCACTAATAACGTCTTATCAAATATCCCACAATCACGGGATAAACTCTCCTACCCACACTCACCCCCTCCCCCAAAAACTGCCCCCTCACCCCCCTTTTAGAAAGGGTCCCACAGATGTGAAGAGCATCTGAGTCAAGGGAAAAACCTTTCCCGCAAAACCCCTCCCCATAGGTTAACGGTCTAATCACCTTTAAACCCAAAAATTTCCCCAAGAGACCACGTTAATAATGTACCCCCCCACCTTTCTTTTTTTTTCCCCCAAACCCCTGCTTAAGTAAGATACAATGCTTTTTTTCCCCCTTTCCACCGAATCATATCCCCCTCCCCAAAAAAAAAAGGCCCCAAAAAACCCCCCCCTTTCCCCCCCTCTCTTTTGCAGTCCCCCTAAAAAAGTCAAAATAATTGAATGGCCCGATAACATGGATTTCCCCGGAATCCCTTTTTTTTTCCCCAAAGGTCACTACACAACCCACTACACACTTTATGGGATTCCCCAAACCCCCTTTTGGCGAAGAGTTTATAATCGGGGCAAAAAAGGGAAAATCGATTCCCCAACCCCCCTATTTTTTTTATCCATAGGGACAAGCCCCAAAACCCTGTTGACGGAACAGCCCCATCTCCCCCAAAATTTTTTTGCATTCATCAGACCCCCCAAAAAAAAAAATCATAATAAGTAAAATGCTTAACAAAAATTCAACCAGAATACCACCCAACCCCGGGACTTTTTCCCTAGCGGTCAAAACCCCAAAAAAATTTCCCCTTTTCCACAATGGCTAAACCCCCAACTTTTTCCCGCCCCCCTTTCCCCTTTAAAATTAAAACCCGGAAGGTTTGCCAAGAAATCCACACCCAAAACCCCACCATCTTCCCCATTTTTTATTTCGGTGATAAATAAACGGCCATGACTTACCCACAAAAAAAACCCCCCCTTTTTTAAAAGAACAGTAGGGAAAAGCATGCACCACATAAACCAAAACTCCAGATCCCATACATCTTTTTTAGGTTTGCTCCTGAAAAAAAATACATCCACCAAAACCCCCCCAATTAACCCCCCCAACCATCGCCTTTTTTGCTACCACACATAGTCCATTAACATTATTCGTTAACACAGGGGGGAAAAAAGGGGGGTTTGTTTTGTTTACTGACTCGGCCCCTATGCTTTCAGCAACACTCATTACCACCTTTACCAGGTACCAAATTTTTATTTTCCTGGTTCCCCTTTTGGGAGTGTGCGATTTGGCCCTTTTAAAACCCCCGAACCACCCGTTTTTTCCCCCCACAACCTTTTTTTCCAGGCCGCTGGGCTGGTGTTAAAAATCATGGGGGAAACTGATGCCGTCGCTGCGCTTTTTGGGGGGGCACGTGTCCTCCACCACACACTGTTCACTTGAAGCCCCCCGATAAATCCCTCCCCCTCCCCCCACACTGAGCATCCCCCCCGGGGTAAGATCCACCCCCAAAGGGAAAGGGGTGGTTTTTCCTTTTTTCCCGGCCCTTTCCCCACACCCGGAGCCCCATTTCCCTTTTTAGGTGTCATCAAACTTCGTCCGAGGGGAAAAACGTTTTTCCCAAAATTTTTTTTCCCCTGCTTCCGCCTGGGTTTTTCCCCGGGCTCCGTCTTTCCTTGAACTTTCGCATTCAACACTGTAATGCACCTCTGTCGTTTCCCCTCCGGGGGGCCGCATGCGCCACTGCTTTACCCTCCGTCTCAGTGCCTTCAGGATCGTGGGCCTCCCATAGCAGTGAACCTGTCTTCCAGAAGGCCCGTCCTGATCATACTCTGAGGTCCGGTCTAAGAGGACACGCCATAGCCATGTGTCCATACCCCTTGCAGATCCTACAGATCCGTCTTTGTCCTGCATAGGATACCATTAGCTGCATTCCAAAATCCGGCAGGACTACGTAGGATGGCACAGGGTACTTCAGAGACATTTTAAGAGAGTACGTTCCCTCAGGCAAACCCGCATGCACGCCCGTCATCCACGCACCCGGTTGCGCCACATGTATCCTTCCAAATGATTGAACACTTATTGTAAGTCATCTTCGGTTGCATCAAAGGGAACACCTGAGCCGATAACAACTTAACGAACAATCGTTCGTACAATATCTGTACATAGTTACATACCTGTATATATCATCTGGTGAAGGAAAATATACATTATAGTCTACTGTTGAATTTTGTTTGCTCCACATTGCAATATGATCAGGTCTCACAGGCCATTCTTTACCTGTGTTTGTAATACTTACCCTCTGAGATTTTGTAGGACTGCGAGTGAGAGCACTGAGATGTCGTGTGTGCATTAACTTATCTGTATACGAATCAGGAAAATATGACTAGTATGTACAATACATCTCCCAGTCCATGGGTCCTGAGAGAGGGAACAGAGGCGCTATGTGTATCATTAACAACAATCTTCAACACATCTATCGAAACAGAGCGACTACCTGAGGTATGGAAGACAGCAAATGAGTCCCAAATTTTAAGAATGGAGATACACAAGCAATGAACTACAGACCAGTGTCATTGACATGTATAGTATGCAAAATCAGGGAGAAAATTATCATGAGAAGAGTGGTGGAACACCTAGAAAGAAATGAGCTAAGCAACGACACCCAGCATGGTTTCAGGGACGGGAAATCCTGTGTCACAAACCTACTGTAGTTCTGTGATAGGGTGACAGCAGTAAGATAAGAAAGAGAGGAGTGGGTAGACTGCATTTTCTTGGACTGTTAGAAGGTTTTTGACACAGTTCCACACAAAAGATTAGTGCAAAAGCTGGAGGACCTGGCAGGTATAACAAGGAAGGCACTGGAATGGATCAGGGAATACCTAAATGGAAGACATCAGTGAGTCATGGTACATGACGAGGTGTGAGAGTGGACGCCTGTGAAGAGCGAGGTTCCACAGGAGTCAGTTCTAGGACCGGTGCTGTTTCTCGTATATGTGAACGACATGACAGAAGGAATAGGCTCAGAAGTGTCCCTGTTTGCAGACAATGTGAAGTAAATGAGGAGAATTCAATCGGTGGGGGACCAGGCAGGACTACAAAGGGATCTGGACAGGCTGCATGCCTAGTCCAGAAACTGGCTCCTGTATTTCATCCCCACCAAGTGCAAAGTCATGAAGATTGGGAAGGGCAAAGCAGACCACAGACGGGTTACAGTCTAGGGACCAGAGACTAAAAACCTCACTCAAGAAAAAGGATCTTGGGGTGAATATTATACTGAGCACATCTCCTGAGGTCATATCAACCAAATAACTGCTGCAGCATATGGGCGCTTAGCAAATCTTAGAATGGCGTTCGGACATCTCAGTAAAGAATCTTTCAGGACCCTGTACACGGTGTATGTTAGGCCCATATTGGAGTATAAACACCAGTTTGGAACCCACACCTAGCCAAGCACGCACGAAAATTAGAGAAAGTGCAAAGTTTGCAATGAGACTAGTCCCGGAGCTAAGAGGCATGTTCTTCGAGGAGAGGTTAAGGGAAATCAACCTGACGACACTGGAGGACAGGAAAGATATGAGAGATATGATTACAGTGTATCCCCCTAACGACAAGGTGGACAGAGACAGGATATTTAGAGATGGGACAGCAACAAGGGGTCGCAGTTGGAAGTTGAAGACTCAGATGAATCACAGGGATGTTTGGAAGTATTTTTCAGTCAAAGAGTGTCAGAAGTGGAATAGTCTGGAAAGAGATGTTGTGAGGCAGGATCCATACATAGCTTTAAGAAGAGGTATGATAACGCTCATGGAGCAGGTAGAGTGACATAGTAGCGACCAGTGAAGAGGCGGGGCCAAGAGCTGTGATTCGATCCCAGGAACTCAAGTAGGTGAGAGAACAACTAGGTGAGTACACACACTCACACATACATAGCTTTAAGAATAGGGATGATAAGGTTTTAGCAGCAGGGCGGGGACCTAGTAGCGACTATCGAAGAGGCTGGGCCAGGAGCTGTGGATCGACCCTGTAAAGAAAATTCTCCAGTAAAGGGGATATCTCTCGGCTCTCTCAGCCCTCCCTAAAGAGGCTAGCAGACTCTTCCTTCCTTGTAAGAGAACCATGTTTATGTACCACCGCGTCACAAGGTACACCTTCCTCTCATTGCTAGAGTCTTGATCATCTACATAGTGAGGGTTAAACGAGAGTAATTATTCTTTTTCCCTTAGCAAGAAAATTAAGGGAAAATCTGCACCCTACTTTATCTACAAGCAGAATGCTTCAAGGAATGGACGAGAGACTGACATGAGGGCGTTGCCTCCTTATCCTTAAAAGACAAAGGGACAGTAGTGACCAATGAGTTCTTGACTTGTTCATTATGACAATCTTAGGAAACTTGGAAAGTTAGACTAGTTTCCTTATACGAATCAGGAAATTCGCAGTAGAGCTAATCACGTAGTATTATTGCGTCTCTCTGCTGTGGATAATACCACAATGGTACTGAATGATGAAGAGCAACCGGTATTGCTAGTGATTGCAATGAACATTCCCAATGTAGTGGCGAACATTAGTGCAACATTCCCCGAGACACTCAAGCCTTCAGTCAAGTCACCGATATCGGCCTTAATGGCGCTGTCAGTGCCATAAGCTCATGTTACACGAGCAAGGTAAGGTGTCACTTGTATCGCCAAATAAACAGCAGTCCATGGACAAACAGAAAGTGATTAGGGCTATCCTATTTAAGGCCATAACTGGAAGGCTTTACGCCCAAACCAAGTGAGTTTCAATACACATTTCGGATGATAGGAAAATGCTGAGACATACTCTCCTTTAGGGCAAATTGTTTTCTAACCCCTGTGGGATCTGGAACAGCATCCCGAAGGAATGTCCAGGGAGAGGCTGCTGTACATCATGCTGTTAACAGATAAGTAACGATTGCTATATGTTGTTTCATGCAGGAAAGTGTACTAATCTAACCGGTTCTCAACAGACCCCTACAACCATGTATAGGCGAGTTCACACAGGAAGAACAAAACATTAATCACATGACAAAATGCACTGTCGACATGATAATCGTTCATTATAGTATATAATTTTAGATTACTCAAACTTGATCGGTTTATAATTGAGGCTGTTGTGAATAAACTGAAGCCAGATTCCTATATGAATGTTTTGGATTATCTTAAGTGTCGTAGTTCCACACCGAGGAATTAGGGTCTGTTTTTCTGCTTCCAGGTGTTTAGTTGGGTGGGATAGATAAACTACAGATGTTTCCCTCTTGATTAAATATAGAAGTCTCCCTTTTGTTTAAAGTGAGTAGGCCGTAGACCCAATTTCTTAATATTACGGAATTTTTCTAAGACAATTGTCAGATATGTATATCTATATTTCAGAATTTAAAGTTTTTTATATCGAATCGAAGTCTGACCAAATTTTTGATAATTGTCATGTCACTAACGTTATGTTTGCTAGGTCATTACTATATCGTCATTGTTTGTGGGCTTTGACACCTGGCACTGGTATGCCTGGCGTCTCCTGTCCTCATTCGAGCTAGAACGTTTTCCTGAACTAATCTGCCTGGACTTCCTACTCATTTCTGGAACATTGTAAGCTTCTGATGATGTGTTGATGACAGTACGAAAGGCCTAGAGCTATCATTCAACTTTCCCTGTGTGTTTCTTTTTTGTATATGTGCACAAGCCCAAAAATATATTTGTATATACATAAATCTCATTGCATACACACAAGGAAACATACATGTATACATACATATGCATACACATATATGAATGCATAATTATACTAGAACTTTTTTCATATAATACATACATGCACATTTCTTGGAACACACATCATGTGTAGCCTACATGATAATAATTATTGCATTTACATTCTGTTCAACACGTCGATAACCTGTCTTAACATTGTATAAAAATTTCTTCCATAGTTAACAATGTGATATTTCCAGTATTATTTGTTATATAATTATTTGTTATTTTAGTTTTTCTCTTTTGATATTTAAAGGTAAATCCAATAAAATATTAGTAAACATTTATTTACTAAATAGAATACCTCAGAGAATAATAATTGTAGTTGAAGTGGGAGCCTAGAAATAAGGACACGACCCCATACAATTTGCTGTCCCGTTTTTTTTATACACTAATTTGTCTTTTTCTGTTAATAAGTTTCTTGAAATGCACTTGGTTAACATGATGTGTGGCTGTGACCAGAGTGCGCAGCGATGTGAGGACATGGTGGTGTTCTGCCTGTGGCGCGGCACCGTAGACTGTGCCAGCCTAGTTACTCAGGTGTCCACCACTAATGGCTTTTGCTGCGTTATCAACATTGTTCTCAGGTACAAGAATCAAAGCTTAATCTATTATAGCAGAATAATTCTCGTAATTTAAAAAAAAAATTAATATTGCTTTTCAGTGGACACATTTGGATTATTTTCATTTTCTCATAAGACGGAAACAAAGAGGAAGATAAAGAAAAGAATTTAATCATCTCTGTGTTGTATGTAATCAGTTGTTTGTTTAAAACACACACACACACACACACACACACACACACACACACAATGTTAAGGGACTACATAGTAGGAACAATTCAGTCTGAGGGCCATAAGGTGATAATTGCTGTAATGTACAACCCGCCACAGAACTGCAGGAGGCCAAGAGAAGAATACGACGAGAGCAACAGAGCAATGGTAGACACACTAGCCGAGGTAGCCAGAAGAGCCCACATGGGGAGAGCAAAGTTACTAGTTATGGGTGATTTCAATCACAAAGAGATTGATTGGGAAAACCTAGAGCCCCATGGGGGTCCTGAATCATGGAGAGCCAAGATGATGGATGTGGTACTGGAAAACCTCATGCATCAACATGTTAGAGACACTACCAGAGAGAGAGGTGGGGATGATCCAGCAAGACTGGACCTAGTATTCACCTTGAGTAGTTCGGACATCGAGGATATCACGTATGAAAGGCCCCTTGGAGCTAGTGATCATTTGGTTCTGTGTTTTGATTATATAGTTGAGCTACAAGTGGAGAGGGAGCAGGAATAGGAAGGGAGAAACGAAACTACAAAAGGGGGACTACACAGGCATGAGGAACTTCCTACAAGACGTTCAGTGGGAGAGAGAATTGGCAGGAAAACCAGTAAAAGAAATGATGGAATATGTGACAACCAAATGCAAAGAGGCAGAGGAGAGGTTTGTCCCCAAAGGGGAAACAGAAGTAATGGGAAGACCAGAACGAGTCCTTGGTTCACCCAGAGGTGTAGGGAGGCAAAAAGTAAGTGTAATAGAGAATGGAAAAAGTACAGAAGACAAAGGACCCAGGAAAATAAAGAGATTAGCCGAAGAGCCAGAAACGAATATGCACAGGTAAGAAGGAGGCTCAGCGACAATATGAAAATGATATAGCATCAAAAGTCAAGTCTGACCCGAAGCTGTTGTATAGCCACATCAGGAGGAAAACAACAGTCAAGGACCAGGTAATCAGGCTGAGAAAGGAAGGTGGGGAGTTCACAATAAACGACCAAGAGGTATGTGAGGAGCTCAACATGAGATTTAAAGAAGTATTTACACAGGAGACAGGTAGGACTCCAGGAATTAAGAATAGGGAGGTATACCAACAAGTGCTGGATGAAATACACACAACCGAGGAGGAGGTGAAGAAGCTGCTATGTGAACTCGATACCTCAAAAGCGGTGGGACCGGACAACATTTCTCCGTGGGTCCTTAGAGAGGGAGCAGAGATGTTGAGTGTGCCACTAACACAAATCTTCAACACATCCATTGAAACTGGGCAACTACCTGAGGCGTGGAAGATGGCAAATGT
Organism: Cherax destructor; assembly: GCA_009830355.1. Classification (NCBI taxonomy): domain Eukaryota; kingdom Metazoa; phylum Arthropoda; class Malacostraca; order Decapoda; family Parastacidae; genus Cherax; species Cherax destructor. The sequence continues at coordinate 2,254 of WNWK01058966.1, read as the reverse complement.
AGTCCCAATTTTTAAGAAAGGAGACAGACACGAGGCATTAAACTACAGACCTGTGTCACTGACGTGTATAGTATGCAAAGTCATGGAGAAGATCATCAGGAGGAGAGTGGTGGAGCACCTAGAAAGACACAAGCTTATAAACGACAACCAGCACGGTTTCAGGGAAGGAAAATCCTGTGTCACAAACCTACTGGAGTTTTATGATAAGGTAACAGAAGTAAGACACGAGAGAGAGGGTGGATAGACTGCATTTTTGGACTGCAAGAAGGCGTTCGACACAGTTCCTCACAAGAGGTTAATGCAAAAGCTAAAGGATCAGGCACACGTAACAGGAAAACACTGCAATGGATCAGAGAATATCTGACAGGGAGGCAACAACGAGTCATGGTACGTGACGAGATGTCAGAGTGGGCACCTGTGACGAGTGGAGTTCCACAAGGGTCAGTCCTAGGACCTGTACTGTTTTTGGTATATGTGAATGACATAACGGAAGGGATAGACTCAGAAGTGTCCCTGTTTGCAGATGATGTGAAGTTAATGAGAAGAATAAAATCAGTCGAGGATCAGGCAGGACTACAAAGAGACCTGGACAGGCTGCAAGCCTGGTCCAGTAACTGGCTCCTTGAATTTAACCCTGCCAAATGTAAAGTCATGAATATCGGGGAAGGGCAAAGAAGACCGCAGACAGAGTATAGTCTAGGTGGCCAAAGACTGCAAGCCTCACTCAAAGAAAAAGATCTTGGGGTGAGTATAATACCGAGCACATCTCCTGAGGCACACATCAATCAGATAACTGCTGCAGCATACGGGCGGCTGGCAAACCTAAGAATAGCGTTCCAATACCTCACTAAGGAATCATTCAAGACTCTGTATACCATATACGTCAGGCCCATACTGGAGTATGCAGCACCGGTTTGGAACCCACACCTGGTCAAGCACGTCAAGAAATTAGAGAAAGTGCAAAGGTTTGCAACAAGACTAGTCCCAGAGCTAAGGGATTGTCCTACGAAGAAAGGTTAAGGGAAATCGGCCTGACGACACTAGAGGACAGGAGGGTTAGGGAGACATGATAACGACATATAAAATACTGCGAGGAATAGATAAGGTGGACAGAGACAAGATGTTCCAGAGAGGGGACACAGAAACAAGGGGTCATAATTGGAAGTTGAAGACTCCTATGAGTCAAAGGGATGTTAGGAAGTATTTCTTCAGTCATAGAGTTGTCAGGAAGTGGAATAGCTTAGAAAGCGACATAGTGGAGGCAGGAACCATACATAGTTTTAAGACTAGGTTTGATAAAGCTCATGGAGCAGGAGAGAGAGGACCTAGTAGCAATCAGTGAAGAGGCGGGGCCAGGAGCTATGACTCGACCCCTGCAACCACAAATAGGTGAGTACAAATAGGTGAGTACATACACTACGGAGAGTACGACATTCTCTGCAGGGAGCGGCGAAATCGTCTTCAGCGCCACTTCATTGCCCGCCGCACATAATATTCATCTAGTTGTGTTGCATGGGGTCAACAGTGCCAGTCTCTGCAAGCTGGAACCAGAGAGTCACTCCCGGAGCTATCAGAATTAGATTAAACAGCATTTACTAGCATTTAATAGCATTTACTGAGGTGTAGGTGAGTTAAGGAGTTTTGACAGTTACCTAGTGTGGGGATCCACCAGTAACACTCAAACGTGCACACATGGATACCCACGTACACACATACATACACACACACAAGCACACATATTTTTTTAGGCACTTGTAGACTTAGTAGTATTAGTGATACATAGAAGGGTGAGGGGCCAGGAGCTGAGTCTCGACCCCTGCAACCATAATTAGGAGTACACACACACACATAGGATTGATGAGTGCATGATAAGTTAGTGAGAAACACCAGCAAACACACACACACACAAGGGGTGTGAAGTCACGCACGTTTTTGAGCTTCTCTAAATTGGGTCTTATCGAGTGGTCCTAGAGAGAATCCGAGTGCAACAAATAGGCGTGGACACAGGTCAAAGTGTCATATTCATTTAAAACCAAAAAGCAGGGAAATATGAGTGATCACAGAGGAAAAAAACTCAGTAAATAGTGCAAAGTGTAAGAGTGCCGGTGAAACCTGGTGAGGGGAGACAGCTTGGGAGATAGGCCTAACAGCGGTTGCCACACAGCAGGAAGTGGTGACTTTATCATAGTGGACCATATCGTAGTGGGGAATATATATACTAGAGGTACCCAAGTAAGGGAGACAAGTGCAAGGC
>WNWK01058965.1:0-10311 GCA_009830355.1 Cherax destructor | reverse complement strand
ATCTGTCTATACCCCTGTCCATCTGTCTATATCCCTGTCCATCTGTCTATATCCCTGTCCATCCCCCCTTTTCCCCCTGTCCTTTGTCTATATTTCCCTTTTTGTCCATCTTTTATTCCTGTCCATCTGTATTCCCCATCTGTCTATCTCTGTCCATCGGGCTTATCTCTGTCCATCGTCATATTCCGGGGTTCCACCCTTTTCTATTCTCTTTTCCATCCGTTTATTTTCCCCCCATCCTTTCATATTCGCCCATCCGTCTATATTCCTGCCCATCCGTTTATTTCGCCCATCCGTCTTTTCCCTTTTTCCATCCGTTCATATTTTCTGCCCATCCGTTCATATTTTCGTCCATCCGCTTATTCGTCCATCCGTTTATTTTCCTGCCCATCCGTTCATTTCTGTCCATCCGTCATTTTTGTCATCCGTTTTTTTCGTTCCATTTTTATTTTTCCTGCCCATCCGTTTATATTTTCTTTTCCATCCGTTCTATTCCTTTTCCATCCCCCCAATATCTCTTTTTCCATCCGTCATATTCTGTCCATCCGTCTATATTCTGTCCACCCGCCTATTCTCTGTCCATCCGTCTATATCTCTGTCCACCCCGTCATATTCTGTCCATCCATCTATTTTCCTTCCATCCGTCTTTTTTTTGTCCATCCGTCTATTCTTTTCCATCCGTTTTATTTTCCCTGTCCATTTTGTCTATACTCTGCCCATCTGTTCAATTTTCTGTCCATCTTCTAGCTGAGGCGGGGGCCGGGGAAACCTGTCCAAGCTGTCTGGGAATTAGCGTGGGGTGATCCCGAACATGGCTCGCTGCAGTTTTTTAGAATTTTTGGGTTTGTTGAAGAAGGAGGTTTTTCCCTTCTTCAGGGGGAAAATAGGGGGCCCAGCTTCCCCTAGATGGGGGGGGGGGAGGAGTGTGAGATGGTTGGAGCTGGGGAAAATGGCAAACCAACAGTGAAAGTGGCACCCGCTTTGGGGCAAGTGGTTCAACCAGGAAGAAGGAAGATAAGGAAGGTTAATAGAAAAAGTGAAGGTGGGAAAAACATTTCTGTTCTCCAGGACGAGTGAAATTTCAGTGGTCATGGGGGTTAAAGGTCCCACTGACCCCCCTGCTAATAAAGGGGTTAAGAATATTCTGATTGTGGGAGACTCCCCAGGTAAGATATATGGACCGTGTTTTTTTTAACAGAGACAGGGAAGGTCAGACAGAGGGTTGCCTCCCAGGAGCTGGTGTTGGTGACATAGTCAGCAGGTTGGATAATATTATGTCAGGTAATGGGAACAAGCCCATTATCTGTCTTAGTGCTGGTGGAAATGACATTGGGAAGGGCAGGAGACAGGAGCTACTAGATAAGTACAGGTCAGCCATAGAAGTCGTTAGGTCTAAGGGAGGTATCCCAATCATATGTAGCATTTTGCCTAGAAAGGGAGTGGGCAATGAATGGATGTCTAGGGCAATTGGTATAAATTGCTGGCTAGACAGGTACTGCAAGGAACTTGCAATTCCATTCATTGATAACTGGGACAAATTCTATGGCAAACGTGATATGTATGCAAGGGATGGGGTTCATCTCTCTGGGGCTGGAGTGATTGCATTAGCCGATACGATTGAGGGGGTCATTGAAGACTTGTCTAGGACTTTAAACTGATAGATTATAGAGGTATGGGTGTTTGTGGGAAACAATCAGGCTGTAGTATTAGGCCTGGAAACAGCAGATATTACCAGGATACCTCAGGGATATGTTTAAAAAACAATATTCAAAATAAAGTTTGTAAATGCAAAGCAATTGATCAACAAACAAAGAGAGATAGTAGAGGGCAACGAAATTAAGTAAATTTACATGTGTGTATGAATGCATGTGTGAATATGTGGTGTGAAAAATGTATGCATACTCTTGCATGTACTCACCTAATTGCTCACCTAATTGTCCCTTAAGGTTTACTATACAAATAGTAGGAGTCTAAGAAATAAGATAGATGAGCTAAGATTACTTGCAAGTGCAGGTAATATAGATATTATTGCTATAACAGAGACCTGGTTCAACCTGAAAGATAGAGAAATGCCTTCCGAGTGCAACATTCAGGGTTACAAACTATTCCACACTGATAGGGTCAACAGGAAGGGTGGTGGAGTGGCGATGTATGTCAGAGATAATTTAAATTGTTGTGTTAGACATGATATAAGATTAGAAACAGCGGACACAGAATCTGTTTGGCTACAGTTTCTCGAGGGTCGTGAAAAATTAATTTTGGGTGTGATTTACAGGCCCCCAAGTCTGGATAGGGAGTGCAGTAAGCTGCTATGGGACGAAATTCATAAGGCGTCTAGATATGAAAATGTTGTGTTAATGGGAGATTTTAACTTTAGACAAATTGATTGGAACAATGAGACAGGTAATCTGAGTCTAGTGACTTTCTTGATACGGTTCAGGATTGTTTTTAAAACAGTTTGTGACAGAACCAACTAGAGGTAGCAACTTGCTTGATTTGGTTCTTGCCAACAAAGAATCACTAATTAATAATCTTGAGGTTAATGAAGAGCTTGGGGAAAGCGATCACAAATCACTTAGCTTTAATATATCATGGAATTACCCAGGTAACTGCAATCAAGTCTCTGTTCCAGACTTTCGTGTTGCCGACTTCATGGGGCTGAGAAATTACCTAGGTGGGCTAAATTGGGATGACCTGACTATGGGTCAGGTAGGTGGTTTTGGTGCCAATATGACGTTTTCAGAGCGTAGTTCTAGCTGCCCAGACAACCTTTGTTCCAAGTAGGAAATTAGATCTAACAAAAATGATCCTAAATGGATGAACAATAGATTAAAACATCTCATTGGTCAAAAGAGAGGCATATATAGGCGTATCAAAAGAGGGGATGGACAGATAAGAAATCAATATTTTCAATTAAAGAGAGAAATAAAAAAAGGAATAAGAAAAGCAAAAAGGGATTATGAGGCTAAGGTCGCAAGGGATTCGAAGACTAACCCAAAAGGTTCTTTCAGGTATACAGAAGTAAGATTAGCGACAAGATAGGCCCACTTAAGAGTAACTCAGGACATATCACGGACAGTGATAAGGATATGTGTGAAATTTTCAATACTTACTTCCTCTCAGTTTTTACTCAGGAAGATACTAGGGAATTCCAGAAATAATAAATTATGTAGAACTGGAAGATAATAGACTATGCTCGATTGGGGTAACTAGTGACATGGTCCTCAGACAAATAGAAATTAAACCTAACAAATCCCCAGGCCCTGATGAACTGTTTGCAAGAGTTTTAAAGGAATGTAAAGAGGAACTTAGCAAACCTTTGACAAATCTTTTCAATATATCACTACAAACTGGCATAGTGCCAGACAAGTGGAAAAGGGCAAATGTAATACCTATTTACAAGGCAGGTGACAGGTCCTTAGCTTCGAACTATAGACCAATAAGCCTTACCTCCATAGTTGGTAAATTTATGGAATCAATAATTGCCGAGGCAATTGTAGCCATCTTGAAAAGCATAAATTGATTAATGAATCTCAACACGGTTTTACTAAGGGCGTTCCTGTCTTACAGATTTACTAACTTTTTTTCACTAAGGTGTTTGAGGAGGTAGATCATGGTAATGAATATGATATTGTGTATATGGACTTCAGTAAGGCTTTCGATAAAGTTCCACATCAGAGGCTACTGAGGAAACTTAAGGCACACGGAATAGCAGGAGAAATTTTTTCCTGGGTAGAGGCATGGTTGACAAATAGGCGGCAGAGAGTTTGCATAAATGGAGAGAAATCAGAATGGGGCGCGTCTCAGCGGTGTTCCACAGGGGTCAGTTTTGGGCCCCTGTTGTTTACAATTTACATAAACGACATAGATGAGGGAATAAATAGTAACATAAGTAAATTTGCTGATGACACCAAAATAGGTCGTCCAATTCATTCAAATGAGGACATTAGAGCACTTCAGGATGATTTGAATAGACTGATGCAGTGGTCGGAGAAGTGGCAGATGCAGTTTAATGTAAACAAATGCAAAGTTCTAAATGTTGGGCAGGACAATAACCATGCCACATATAAGCTGAATAATGTAGATCTTATTACTTGTGATTGCGAGAAGGATTTAGGAGTTCTGTTAGTAGTAATCTGAAGCCAAGACAACAGTGCATAAGTGTTCGCAATAAAGCTAACAGAATCCTTGGCTTCATATCAAGAAGTATAAATAATAGAAGTCCTCAGGTTGTTCTACAACTCTATATATCTTTGGTTAGGCCTCATTTAGATTATGCTGCACAGTTCTGGTCACCGTATTACAGAATGGATATAAATGCACTGGAAAACGTACAAAGGAGGATGACAAAGTTGATCCCATGTATCAGAAATCTTCCCTATGAGGATAGACTGAGGGCCCTGAATCTGCACTCTCTAGAAAGGCGTAGAATTAGGGGGGATATGATTGAGGTGTATAAATGGAAAACAGGAATAAATAAAGGGGATGTAAATAGCGTGCTGAAAATATCCAGCCAAGACAGGACTCGCAGCAATGGTTTCAAGTTGGAAAAGTTCAGATTCAGGAAGGATATAGGAAAGCACTGGTTTGGTAATAGAGTTGTGGATGAGTGGAACAAACTCCGAGTACCGTCATAGATGCTAAGACGTTGTGTAGTTTTAAAATAGGTTAGATAAATACATGGGTGGGTGTGGATGGGTGTGAATTTGGACCTGACTAGCTTGTATTACCAGGTCAGTAGCTGTACTAATTCCTAAAGTGGAAGTGACCTGACCAGGTGGTCGGCTGACCAGGTGGTCAACTAGACAATTATATGAGTGGGTGCGGTTGGGTGTGAGTTGGTCCTGACTAGCCTGTGCTAGGTCAGATGCAGTGTTCCCTCCTTAAGTGAATGTAACCTGACCTGGCTGGGTCGGGGCTTAAGCCGTTGGAGATTTGGACCTGCCTCGCATGGGCCAGTAGGCCTGCTGCAGTGTTCCTTCTTTCTTATGTTCTTATGTTCTTATATCTCTGTCCATCTGTCTATATCTCTGTCCATCTGTCTATATCTCTGTCCATCTGTCTATATCTCTGTCCACCTGTCTATATCTCTGTCCGTCTGTCTATATCTCTGTCCGTCTGTCTATATCTCTGTCCGTCTATATCTCTGTCCGTCTGTCTAGATCTCTGTCCGTCTGTCTAGATCTCTGTCCGTCTGTCTAGATCCCTGTCGGTCTGTCTAGATCTCTGTCGGTCTATATCTCTGTCGGTCTATATCTCTGTCGGTCTATATCTCTGTCTATATCTGTCTATATCACTGTCTGTTTATATCTCTGTCTGACTATATCTCTGTTTATGTCTATATCTCTATGTATATCTCTGTCTATCTGTCTATATCTCTGTCTATCTGTCTATATCTCTGTCTATCTGTCTATATCTCTGTCTATCTGTCTATATCTCTGTCTATCTGTCTATATCTCTGTCTATCTGTCTATATCTCTGTCTATCTGTCTATATCTCTGTCTCTCTCACATGTACACATAAATACAGTTAATATACATAGTGTAAATTACCTAGGATAACCCAAAAAATCCAGGCCAAGTGCTATACAGTGGACCCTCGGTTAACGAATACCCCGGAAATCGTGCAATTATGTAAGTATAATTTTGTAAGTTCTTGTGGAAGTGTATTTTTGGGGGTCTGAAATAGACTAACCTACGTGAAATTTTTCCTTAAGGAGTAAATTCGTTCGGAATGGCACTTGAGCAGACTTCAGGAGTGAAGTTTTACGAACTCGGGGGTCCACTGTATAGTGGACCCCCGAGTTTCATAATTAATCCGTTCCAGGAGCTATTACTTAACACGAAGTTTACGAAATTCGAACCCTTATTTCCCATAAGAAATAATGTAAATACAATTAATCCGTTCCACAAAAAAATATTCACATACAAAATAATTAAAAATAATATAAATATATACATTTACTTACCTTTATTGAAAAGTTGCAGGCATCTGGAAGATAGGGTAATGAGTAATGAAGGTCCTCTTGGGCATTTTCTTCCAAAACAGGCCTGTTTCATCACAATTAAACACTTGTTGGGGAAGGAATTCTTCAGCCTCTACGAAGGGGAATCCCCACTCCCTGCATGCCTGCTACACTCCCTGCATCAATGCTACACTCCCTGCATCAATGCTACACTCCCTGCATCAATGCTACACTCCCTGCATCAATGCTAAACTCCCTGCATCCCTGCTACACTCCCTGCATCCCTGCTAAACTCCCTGCATGCCTGCTAAACTCCCTGCATGCCTGCTAAATTCCCTGCCTCAATGCTAAACTCCCTGCCTCAATGCTAAACTCCCTGCATGCCTGCTATACTCCCTGCATGAATGCTAAACTCCCTGCATCAATGCTAGACTCCCTGCATCAATGCTAGACTCCCTGCATCAATGCTAGACTCCCTGCATCAATGCTAGACTCCCTGCATCAATGCTAGACTCCCTGCATCAATGCTAGACTCCCTGCATCAATGCTAGACTCCTGCATCAATGCTAGACTCCCTGCATCAATGCTAGACTCCCTGCATCAATGCTAGACTCCCTGCATCAATGCTAGACTCCCTGCATCAATGCTAGACTCCCTGCATCAATGCTACACTCCCTGCATCAATGCTACACTCCCTGCATCAATGCTAAACTCCCTGCATCAATGCTAAACCCCCTGCATCAATGCTACACTCCCTGCATCACTGCTACACTCCCTGCATCACTGCTACACTCCCTGCATCACTGCTACACTCCCTGCATCAATGCTACACTCCCTGCATCAATGCTACACTCCCTGCATCAATGCTACACTCCCTGCATCAATGCTACACTCCCTGCATGCCTGCTAAACTCCCTGCATGCCTGCTACACTCCCTGCATGAATGCTACACTCCCTGCATGAATGCTACACTCCCTGCATGCCTGCTAAATTCCCTGCATCAATGCTAAACTCCCTGCATCAATGCTAAACTCCCTGCATCAATGCTAAACTCCCTGCATGAATGCTACACTCCCTGCATGAATGCTACACTCCCTGCATGAATGCTACACTCCCTGCATGAATGCTACACTCCCTGCATGAATGCTACACTCCCTGCATGCCTGCTAAACTCCCTGCATGCCTGCTAAACTCCCTGCATGCCTGCTAAACTCCCTGCATCAATGCTAAACTCCCTGCATCAATGCTAAACTCCCTGCATCAATGCTAAACTCCCTGCATCAATGCTAAACTCCCTGCATCAATGCTAAACTCCCTGCATCAATGCTAAACTCCCTGCATCAATGCTAAACTCCCTGCATCAATGCTAAACTCCCTGCATCAATGCTAAACTCCCTGCATCAATGCTAAACTCCCTGCATCAATGCTAAACTCCCTGCATCAATGCTAAACTCCCTGCATCAATGCTAAACTCCCTGCATCAATGCTAAACTCCCTGCATCAATGCTAAACTCCCTGCATCAATGCTAAACTCCCTGCATCAATGCTAAACTCCCTGCATCAATGCTAAACTCCTGCATCAATGCTAAACTCCTGCATCAATGCTAAACTCCCTGCATCAATGCTAAACCCCCTGCATCAATGCTAAACTCCCTGCATCAATGCTACACTCCCTGCATCAATGCTACACTCCTGCATCAATGCTACACTCCCTGCATCAATGCTACACTCCCTGCATCAATGCTACACTCCCTGCATCAATGCTACACTCCCTGCATCAATGCTACACTCCCTGCATCAATGCTACACTCCCTGCATCAATGCTACACTCCCTGCATCAATGCTACACTCCCTGCATCAATGCTACACTCCCTGCATCAATGCTACACTCCCTGCATCAATGCTACACTCCCTGCATCAATGCTACACTCCCTGCATCAATGCTACACTCCTGCATCAATGCTACACTCCCTGCATCAATGCTACACTCCCTGCATCAATGCTACACTCCTGCATCAATGCTACACTCCCTGCATCAATGCTACACTCCCTGCATCAATGCTACACTCCCTGCATCAATGCTACACTCCCTGCATCAATGCTACACTCCCTGCATCAATGCTACACTCCCTGCATCAATGCTACACTCCCTGCATCAATGCTACACTCCCTGCATCAATGCTACACTCCCTGCATCAATGCTACATTCCCTGCATCAATGCTACACTCCCTGCATGCCTGCTAAACTCCCTGCATGAATGCTAAACTCCCTGCATGCCTGCTAAACTCCCTGCATCAATGCTAAATTCCCTGCATCAATGCTAAACTCCCTGCATCAATGCTAAACTCCCTGCATCAATGCTAAACTCCCTGCATCAATGCTAAACTCCCTGCATCAATGCCAAACTCCCTGCATCAATGCCAAACTCCCTGCATGCCTGCTACACTCCCTGCATGCCTGCTACACTCCCTGCATGCCTGCTACACTCCCTGCATGCCTGCTACACTCCCTGCATGCCTGCTACACTCCCTGCATGCCTGCTACACTCCCTGCATGCCTGCTAAACTCCCTGCATGCCTGCTAAACTCCCTGCATGCTTGCTAAACTCCATGTATCAATGCCAAACTCCCTGCATGCCTGCTACACTCCCTGCATGAATGCTACACTGCCTGTATGCCTGCTACACTCCCTGTATGCCTGCTACACTCCCTGCATGCCTGCTAAACTCCCTGCATGAATGCTAACTATATTTCTTGTCTACCATGTATCATTGTACCATGTCTCAATAAAGTATTATTATTATTATGATTATTATTATTATTATTATTAATATTATTATTATTATTAATATCGTAAACCGAAGCAATCATCGTAAACCGAGTCAATATTTTGACGTAAAAATGTATCGCTAACTGAATTTATCGTTATCCGACGCCATCGTTAACCGAGGTATGACTGTATAGCCTTGATTTTCGTGATTTCCCTTGGATTTCGGCAGTTGTACGAAATATGTCCCGGCCGAGCACACACAAAGCCTCCCACAGATGCATTCAGTCAGTCTGGCATTGTTTCTCAGCAAGTGAGCATCACCCCCCACGTTCGTATGAAACATTTTGTAATAATCCATTGTTTTTGTGCTTGCAACTGCTAAATAAGCCACCATGGGCCCAAAGAAAGATCCTAGTGCCAGCCCTTTGGTAAAGAAGTTGAGAAACTCGATACAGAATCTTTTCCCGATGGTAATGGCACCAAAAGTATGAAATCTGATGGACAGCTTACGGAATTACACTTGCGAAGTTAGCAATCTCGGCGATATTTATGCATCAGTGATTTCACCCACTTTGAGCTCTATTTTCGGCCAATTCCATTGTTCCAGTCGACCAAACTCATAGCTATTTCTTTAGAACTTCCTTTGTTCTATTGATTGACTACAAGAAACCGGCCATTTACCGATTTCAACTACCCAATAAAGTGATCAGAAATTGGCAATTTGGCCAATTTCATGCAAATTAAAAAAGATGAACAATGCAGACATTCTTGGCACTAAAATAACATTTTCTCTGTTCATCAGTCATGTCTCCAGGCCCCTTTTATATTACTCTTGCTTTCTATTTTGAATTTTTATTCACACAAAAAACAGAAGATTTACTGTTATGCAGACTACTGCATTATTGTAATAATTGTATAAATAACATCAGCCCATTCGTGACTGCGTATTAGAATGGCTAGTTTACTCCTGAACATTGGCAAAAATCAAACATTTCTGCTATTTTGAGCTCAATTTCAAGGTACTTTTCATTGTGAAACCAATCAAAATTATCTCAAATTTCTGTAATATGTCTTCCATTCTATCAAATGAGACCAAGAAAACGATAATACAACCATAAATACTATACGAAAATACACCTCAAAGTCGGCATTTTAATCCAAAAACACGTTCGGAGATTTTTTTCTCATTATGCACTGCGTGCTGCAGGATTTTTTTATACTGCGCACACTGACCACACAGACCCATTCTCTCATATGTGGGCCTACCAGCTTTCTTCCGCTTGATCTGAAGCTGCTAGAATTTTTGAGTATACAGTGGACCTTCGGTTAACGAAATTAATCCGGTCCAGGAGCTATTACTTAATCTGAATCTTTCGTAATATGAAACCTTATTTCCCATAAGAAATAATGTAAATACAATTAATTCATTCCACAAAAAAATAATCACAAAAAAAAAACATTTACTTACCTTTATTGAAGAGTTGCAGGCATCTGGAAGGTAGAGTTGCTGACAGGGGCAGGGTGTTAATGGTTGGAAGGGAATCCCCTCCAAAAGGACTTCAGGTAACAAGTCCCT
>WNWK01058964.1:0-10311 GCA_009830355.1 Cherax destructor | reverse complement strand
TGGTAACAGAAAAAACAACAACTGGTTTGTTTACAAACCCAACCCTTTTTGTTTATTCTCCCCATTCTTTTAAATCTTGTTTACCACCTCCCCACTTTAACTGCCCTACCACTGCTTGCCCTACCACTGCCTGCTTCTACCACTGCCGCCCCCACTGCCGCCCATCGCCTGCCCTACCATTGCCGCCCCTACCACTCCCTCCCACGCTTGCCCCCTACCACTCCCCACCACGCCGCCTTAACGCCTGCCACCACTGTTTCTACTACTGCCGCCTCACCACCCTCTACCACTTAATGAACAAGGTTCAAACACAATTAAATTTTCGGATGAGGTGGGGGTTGTTCACTGGGATAAACAAAGCTAACTGACTACGACGCCTGCACCACCTTCCCACACAGGTGGGGCACAGTCACGTTCGATACTGGACAAAATTTGTTCGAAACTCGAGTCTTTTGATAGTTGACGTTCAAAACTCTGGGTTCCACTGTATATTACTTTGTTTCCATTTTGAATTTTATTCTCACAAAGAATAGAAGATTTACGTTATGCAGACTACTGCATTATTGAAAAAATGGTATAAATATTATCAGCCACTTATGAAAGAATATTAGACTCACCAGTTGACGTTATTGAAAGTGATAGCGGATTTGTTTACTCTTGAACATCGGCAAAAATCGAACATTTCCGCTACTTTGAGCTCAATTTCAAGATACTTTTCATCATGAAACCAATCAAAATCATCTCTATTTCTGTAATATATCTTCCATTCTATCAAATGAGACCAAAAACGAGAATACAACCATAAATACCTTACAAAAATACACTGCATATTCGCTGTTTTAAACCAAAAACATTGTCGGAGTTTTTTTTTTCTATTATGCACTGCGTGCTTCAGGATTTTTTGATACTGCGCACACTGGCCATGCAGACCCATTCTTTCCAGCTTTCTTCCACCAGATTTGAAGGAGCTAGAATTTACGCTTATAAGTACAAGACTGACCCTGGCTGTTAAGACGTATATGTACCTGAACGTGACCAACCCTGAAAGGGTTAATGCTACACTTTATCACTGAACTTAACTGCTACAATTTTTTTTATTTTTTTTCACTTCAGTTTTCACTGATTTACTTGCTACACTCTTAATGCTACACTTTATCGCTGAACTTAATTGCTACAATTTGTTTTTTTATTTTTTCACTTCATTCAAAAATTCAAATTCTTTATTTCATGTAATACAAGGTGGGGGTACTTATAGTTATACATTAAAGTTGATATTACAAGATGGCAATAATATGCCTAGGTATGCCTAGGCTTTTCAGGCAGTCTTATGATAGGTCTTACTCAATAGCTATACAATGGATATACAGATTGTAAGGTTAGGTTTACAAAATTTAGGTACTGGAATTTAAACATTGCGAATTTAACAATTAGTATAAAAGTTAGCAATTAGTTTATATATTAATGATAAAGGTGATATATTGGCATAATATAGATTCTATATTGGAGTATCTTAGGCAAACTTATGACTAGCTTAAGTATTATGGAGCAATAGTTGTATTAGAATTTTGGTTAGAACTGTGCAAATTAAGGGAATCACAGATATCAATAAGTGTATTTTGCTGTGGTTAGTAATGTGCAAATTAAGGAGAATCACAGATATCAATAAGTGTATTTTGCTGTGGATATGTGCAAGATAAAGTAGTTTTCGTATGGTTAACTACCGGTTGGGTGCGTAAGTGAGATAAGATGTTTTTAACGGTGCTTTTGAAAATGGAGGTTGTGTCTGCAGTTCTAGAGTTTTCAGGCAGGGAGTTCCAGATTTTAGGCCCTTTTATGCGCATTGAATTTTTGTATAGATTTAGTCGGACACGGGGAATGTCAAAGAGATGTTTATGTCTGGTATTATGTCTATGGGTCCTGTCACAACTGTCAAGAAAGTGTTTTAGCTCAGGGTTAAAGTTGGAATTAATGGTTCTATAAATGTAGATAGCAGAGTAGTAAGTATGGATGTTCTGGACAGTGAGTAGGTTTAGGTCTTTGAAGAGTGGGGGTGTGCTGCCTAGCGTTGGATTGTGTGATAATTCTTACTGCGGCTTTTTGTTGGGTTATTATTGGCTTTAGGTGGGTAATTGCTGTTGATCCCCATGCACAAATGGCATATGTGAGGTAGGGATAGATGAGTGAGTAGTATAGTGTGAGTAGGGCTGATTGTGGTACATAATACCGTATCTTAGAGAGGATCCCACAGTTTTGGACACTTTCTTTGTTATGTGTTGATATGGGTGCTGAATTTCAGGCTGCTGTCAAGGTGAAGGCCCAGGAACTTGCCCTCGTTATGTCTAGCAATAGGTGTAGAGTTGATCTTAATGTTTAACTGTGGATCATCTGTTCTGTTGCCAAACATAATATAGAAGAGGTCTTATCAGTGTTGAGTGTAAGTTTATTGGCAGTCATCCATGTTGATATTTTTATTAATTCGTCGTTAACAATGGTATTAAGCGTGGCAAGGTTTGTGTGGGAGATGACATAAGTTGTATCGTCAGCAAAGAGTATTGGTTTCAAGTGTTGTGATACATTGGGAAGATCATTGATGTATAAGAGGAAGAGCAGGGGACCAAGGACACTTCCCTGCGGTACGCCGGTGTCTAGTGGTAGTGTCGTGGCATAGTGCCAGACAAGTGGAAAAGGGCAAATGTAATACCTATTTACAAGGCAGGTGACAGGTCCTTAGCTTCGAACTATAGACCAATAAGCCTTACCTCCATAGTTGGTAAATTTATGGAATCAATAATTGCCGAGGCAATTCGTAGCCATCTTGAAAAGCATAAATTGATTAATGAATCTCAACACGGTTTTACAAAGGGGCGTTCATGTCTTACGAATTTACTAACTTTTTCACTAAGGTGTTTGAGGAAGTAGATCATGGTAATGAATATGATATTGTGTATATGGACTTCAGTAAGGCTTTCGATAAAGTTCCACATCAGAGGCTACTGAGGAAACTTAAGGCACACGGAATAGGAGGAGAAATTTTTCCTGGGTAGAGGCATGGTTGACTAATAGGCGGCAGAGAGTTTGCATAAATGGAGAGAAATCAGAATGGGGGCGTGTCTCAGCGGTGTTCCACAGGGGTCAGTTTTGGGCCCCCTGTTGTTTACAATTTACATAAACGACATAGATGAGGGAATAAATAGTAGCATAAGTAAATTTGCTGATGACACCAAAATAGGCCGTCCAATTCATTCAAACGAGGACATTAGAGCACTCCAGGATGATTTGAATAGACTGATGCAGTGGTCGGAGAAGTGGCAGATGCAGTTTAATGTAAACAAATGCAAAGTTCTAAATGTTGGGCAGGACAATAACCATGCCACATATAAGCTGAATAATATAGATCTTATTACTTGTAATTGCGAGAAGGATTTAGGAGTTCTGGTTAGTAGTAATCTGAAGCCTAGACAACAGTGCATAAGTGTTCGCAATAAAGCTAACAGAATCCTTGGCTTCATATCAAGAAGTATAAATAACAGAAGTCCTCAGGTTGTTCTTCAACTCTATATATCTTTGGTTAGGCCTCATTTAGATTATGCTGCACAGTTCTGGTCACCGTATTACAGAATGGATATAAATGCACTGGAAAACGTACAGAGGAGGATGACAAAGTTGATCCCATGTATCAGAAATCTTCCCTATGAGGATAGACTGAGGGCCCTGAATCTGCACTCTCTAGAAAGGCGTAGAATTAGGGGGATATGATTGAGGTGAATAAATGGAAAACAGGAATAAACAAAGGGGATGTAAATAGCGTGCTGAAAATATCCAACCAAGACAGGACTCGCAGCAATGGTTTCAAGTTGGAAAAGTTCAGATTCAGGAAGGATATAGGAAAGCACTGGTTTGGTAATAGAGTTGTGGATGAGTGGAACAAACTCCCGAGTACCGTCATAGATGCTAAGACGTTGTGTAGTTTTAAAAATAGGTTAGATAAATACATGAGTGGGTGTGGATAGGTGTGAGCTTGTACTAGGTCAGATGCAGTGCTCCTTCCTTAAGTGAATGTAACCTGACCTGTACTAATTCCTTAAGTGGAAGTGACCTGACCAGGTGGTCGGCTGGACAATTATATGAGTGGGTGCGGTTGGGTGTGAATTGGTCCTGACTAGGTTGTGCTACTAGGTCAGATGCAGTGCTCCTTCCTTAAGTGAATGTAACCTGACCTGGCTGGGTCGGGGCATTGGCTTAAGCCGTTGGAGATTTGGACCTGCCTCGCATGGGCCAGTAGGCCTGCTGCAGTGTTCCTTCTTTCTTATGTTCTTCTTATGTTCTTATTAGTGAGGTAGGATTTGAGGTATGCTAGTGCATGACCTCTTATTCCATAGTGGTCAAGTTTGTGGAGTAGGATGCCGTGGTTTACTGTGTCAAAAGCTTTCCTTAAGTCAATAAAAAGTCCTAGTGGATATTCCTTATTTTCAAGTGCTGTGTAAAGCAGGTCTATCATTTTTACTATTGCATCGTTAGTGCTTTTATTTTTCCTGAAGCCAAATTGGCAGGGGTTGAGTATGCTTTGTGTAGTTATAAACGAGTATAATCTCTTGTGCACAAGTTTCTCGAATATTTTGGATAGCAATGGTAGATTTGATATAGGCCTATAGTTATTTACGTCTGTAGGGTCACCACCTTTGTGTATTGGTGTAACCCTTGCTGTTTTGAGTAGTGTTGGGAAGGTGCTAGATTCTAATGATTTGTTAAAAAGTAAAGAAATAGGATATGAAAGGACATGAGCAGCTCGTTTGTATATTAAGGGTGGAACTTGAGACAGATGTCCTGATTTATTTTTAAGTGACTTGATTATCATGGAGACTTCAGTGGGTTCTGTAGGTGCAAGATATAAGGAGGATGGGAAATTCCCATCTAGGTAATCACTTGCTCGGGCATTGGTATCTGGAATTTTACTGGCAAGATTTGATCCTATAGTTGAGAAGAAGTCATTTATCTTGTTTACTGTATCAATAGGCTGTAGTGGTGTTTCGTTTGGTTTAGTTAGGACAATATCCCTATTTTTTTTCAGTTTGTGGGTGCCCATAATCTGTGAGTGTTTTCCAGGTCTTTTTTATATCTCCTCTTGTTTCAGTGAATCTGCTGGAGTAGTACAATTGTTTGGCTTTTTTTATTAGTTTGGTGAGAACTGATGAATAGTGTTTAACAAACTCCTTATAAGAACATAAGAACATAAGAAAGAAGGAACACTGCAGCAGGCCTACTGGCCCATGCGAGGCAGGTCCAAATCTCCAACGGCTTAAGCCCCGACCCAGCCAGGTCAGGTTACATTCACTTAAGGAGGGAACACTGCATCTGACCTAGCACAGGCTAGTCAGGACCAACTCACACCCAACCGCACCCACTCATATAATTGTCTAGTTGACCACCTGGTCAGCCGACCACCTGGTCAGGTCACTTCCACTTAAGGAATTAGTACAGCTACTGACCTGGTAATACAAGCTAGTCAGGTCCAAATTCACACCCATCCACACCCACCCATGTATTTATCTAACCTATTTTTAAAACTACACAACGTCTTAGCATCTATGACGGTACTCGGGAGTTTGTTCCACTCATCCACAACTCTATTACCAAACTTGAAACCATTGCTGCGAGTCCTGTCTTGGCTGGATATTTTCAGCACGCTATTTACATCCCCTTTATTTATTCCTGTTTTCCATTTATACACCTCAATCATATCCCCCCTAATTCTACGCCTTTCTAGAGAGTGCAGATTCAGGGCCCTCAGTCTATCCTCATAGGGAAGATTTCTGATACATGGGATCAACTTTGTCATCCTCCTTTGTACGTTTTCCAGTGCATTTATATCCATTCTGTAATACGGTGACCAGAACTGTGCAGCATAATCTAAATGAGGCCTAACCAAAGATATATAGAGTTGTAGAACAACCTGAGGACTTCTATTATTTATACTTCTTGATATGAAGATAAGGATTCTGTTAGCTTTATTGCTTCTCATATTGATGTTTCTTGTTAATGGATTTTAGTAAGTTGTTAGTTAGCCATGGGCAGCCTAACCGTTTATTCGTAATCTGTTTCATTTTTATAGGACAATGTTTGTTGTATAGTCTATGTAATTTATTAAGAAAGGTGTCTGTCCACTCATCGATACCCTTGGCATTTGGGAATTCTATAGCCCAGTCAACTGTGTCTAGCTCTGTTGTGAAGTTATTTATTGAAGCTTGGTCATGGAGTCGGAATGAAACTTTGGTGTATTCTAGGGCGGTTTACTAATGTTTGTTAAGAGGAAGGTGGGGTAGTGGTCTGTGGTGCTGTCTGTTATTATCCCCGATTTAAGGGGGGCTAGATATTGGTCCATATATGGTCGATTATGGTTGCACTCGTATCAGTAAGCCTAGTTGGTTTGGTTATTGTTGGTATGAGAAGTGTGTTGTTCATATTGTTGATGAAATCGGTTACTGGCTGGTCATCTGGTAGGCCAAGGTTGATGTTGAAGTCTCCAGCTAAGATAAGGTGGTGTTTGTTCAATTGGTTGTTTGTTATTTGCGTTTTAGTTGATCGCTAAAACTTGGGATGTTTGTATGAGGCATCCGGTAAATGGCCCCGATGGTTATGGGAGTCTTAAGGTTTTGTGCAGTAAATTTAGCAAAAATATATTCTCCATATTCATCATTATAGCAATTGGTGTCACAGCAGGATATTTCATTAGAGTAATAGATTGCAATACCTCCCCGCTTGATGTGGTCTGCAGTTGTGTATTGCTGTGTATCCTGAGCAGCGAGTAGATATCTATTGTATCCTGCTTAAGCCAGGTTTCAGTAAGGACAATACATGTGAAGGTTGTTTTTAGGGAACCAAGGAGGGCAAGGAGGTCATCATAGTGTTTGCTTAAGGATCGGACATTGTAGTTAAGAACTGTTATACTTTTAGTAGTGTTTAGGACAGTGTGGGCTTGTGATGCTGTGTAGTAGAGGCAGTTATTTTCCAGTAAATTTTGAATAGGTGTTCGATTAAGTAGGTTTAGATCAGGGTCGACGTGATCATTCATCATTTAGGTTAAATAGTGATTTTGTTATATCATGTATAGTGTGGTGAGTTATAGTACTGATATCTGTTGTAAGGGGATGTTTTGGTAAGTATATAACTAATGCACATTGGTCAAATAGAGTATAGTAACAAATAAACATAGTGGTCTTGGTATTGAGTATGTATTAAGCTAGTATGAAATAAAAAATTAGATATAAACTAATGAGATACAATTATCAAAAACAATGTAGCACCAATGAGTTTGGTATTGGTTATGTATTAAGCTAGAATGAAATATAGTACAGTAAAATTAAAGAAAAATTTAGATATAAACTAATAAGATTAAATTACTAATAACAATGTAGCACCAATGAGTTTGGTATTGGTTATGTATTAAGCTAGAATGAAATAAAGTACAGTAAAACTTACAAATTTAGTTAATCTATTAAGTTTAAGTTACAAATTGAGTAGCACCAATGAGTTTGGTGTTGGTTATTTAATAAGCTAGAAGGTAATTAGATATAAACTAATAAGATAAAATTACTTATAACAATGTAGCACCAATGAGTTTGGTAATGGTTATGTATTAGGCTAGAATGAAATAAAGTACAGTAAAAATTACAAATATAGATAAACTACTAAGTTTAAATTACAAAATTGTGAAGTATCAATGAGTTTGGTGTTGGTTATTCAATAAGCTAGAATGTAATTAGGTGAACTAGATATTACCTATGATATTAATAGATAATAAGATAGTTGTAGCACAAGACCGATACTTGTAATTGCACTAGAGAATAGTTGCAATAGAAATAAAGGTATAATACAGGTTTATAAAAAGTATAATAAAAAATAAACAGGGGCAAAGAATGGTATACAGTAGATATTAAAATAAGTAAAATTGGATTTTTTAGCACAGGTTATTAGAAAGTATAATTGGTAAGGATAGGGCAATGATGTTGCAGCTGTGTATGGAAGCTTGGATCTTTGGCAATGATAGTTTAATAAAAATAAAGGTATAAAACAAGATTGAGCAATGAAGTATAAAAAAATGGGGCAATAATAATTATAAAATAAAAATTGTGCAATAAAGCTTGAATAATAAGGGGATTTTGTAGTTATCAAATACAAATTAAGACTATGAGGTAAATTAAGACTATGAGGTAGAATTAAGACTGAGGTAGAATGGTAGTTGGATATAAGGTAAAATTTAATGGTTAGAGGGTATTGAGGTAGAATGTAGTGGATATAAGGTAAAATTTAATGGTGAGGATTGGAATTTGGGGAACAAAAAGTAAAATTTAATGGTGGAATTTTGGGAACAAAATTTAAAGATGGTTCATAACACTAATCGTGGATAGTGGGTTTACTACATATTATTCTAATTCTGTTAACCCAGCCTCACTCAGGAATCTTTTAAGTTCATGTTCTGTTGCAATGAAATACCTCTTCCCAGTGGGCTGTTTCCTAACTGTGATTTTACCATCCCTCACAAAGCACTGATGAATTTTTTTGGGCATTGCGTAATTTTCTTAAACGATAAAGGAGGTTTTGTCTTGTTTTGGGAAGGCACTCGCTCACATAGACATCAGATTTCATAGTTATGGATGTTTTTAGTAGGTTGTTTCTTTGCAAGCTGGTATTGAATTTTAATAGCACTGTTTTTACCTGCTTGGTAGCCCATCAGTTTGCAATCTTTTAGTTCATCACTACGTATGTTTATGCTAAGGTGGTCCTTGAAGAGTTGTAGGGCGGCCTCCATGCATGTCTCTTGGGTGACTGTGGGTGGGAGATGTTTGCTATTAACTATAACAGCGTCACTTAGCTGTTGTTGGTCGTTATGGTCTTGGAAGTTGTTGATGACATCAGTAAGTTGTAGATCCACTCGTGATCTTTCTTCTATGATGTTCTTGTTCAGCTGGGTGACTTGATCTTTCAGAGTGTTGATGGTGTCTACAGACTGGGTGTGGGTGTTGCTTAGTTGTTCTAGAGTGGTTAGTTTGTCTTCCAGAGTTGTGATCTTGAGAGGTACTGTGCGTTGGAGGTTTTAAGCTCCTGCATTTCCTGGGTAAGCTTGGTGATTGTTTGATTCTGGATCATAAGGAGTTTAGCTATCTCTGGTCATTAATCTTCTTAACATCAAACCATGGAAAGAGTTATCTTGGACTGTGGCGGCGGCCATTATTTGTTGTCTGGCGGGTGTTGTGGTGGTGCAGGTGTTTGGGGGTTGAGGCCTGGCTGGTAGTATAGAAGTTTTCCTTGCAGAAATGCTGCTCTCACCTGGGATGTTAGGAGTTCTTGGCTGTTTACTGGATCTTCTGTTGTTGCTATGACCCTTGGCCATTGACCGTGGCTTCAGATGAATAGTAGGCGATGTGGAATGGGTGAATGTTGTGGAGTATCACTTCAGTGGCAGCGAGGCAGGTGGTGGTAACACAAGTCCTATTAGTTGGTGATTTTGTGTATTTTTGGGTAATTACTGTAGTTGATTTATATCATTCTGGGTATCCACATATGTTAGTGTTATGTGGGTCTTGATTAGGCCATCACAGGGCTGCTGGGCACTTCAGGTGGAAGTAAAAGTAGAGGACAAGGTTCTTGCTGCTTGCTGCCGCTGCCGCACCGTGCCGCACCGCACCGTTCTGCTTTAGTATCGTACATATCATAAAAGACAGTACTACGCTGGTACTGCCTGCTGGCCAAGTCCACAACCCGCACACCTCGCTTGTGTTTATCTATGATTTCATACTTTAATTCCATGGACATCATTCTCTCTTTCTTCTCAGCACTGTACTTTGCACTTACTTTCTTAGGACCCATGGTTAGAAAAAAGAAATTTGGCAAAATAACTGCACAAAACGCTAGCAAAACACAAGAGAAATGTTTCCATGGTGAGGTAAAAATGTGAACTGCTGAGCGGATGTTGTGGTGTTTGCTGCGTCAACTAGTGGCGGCATTCTGAAGCTCGCTCATAACTCGGATTTTGGCTCATAACTCAGAGCAAAAAGTCGACCGAGCGATAGCTAGTACAGTGGACCCCCGAGTTTCGTAAAAACTTCACTCCTGACGTCTGCTCAAGTGCCATTACCGAACGAATTTACTCCCTTAAGGAAAAATTTCACGTAGGTTAGTCTATTTCAGACCCCCAAAAATACACTTCCACAAGAACTTACAAAATTATACTTACATAATTGCACGATTTCCGGGGTATTCGTTAACCGAGGGTCCACTGTATCTTGATAAACTCGTACAATACGTTGGGGCACT
>WNWK01058963.1:0-10311 GCA_009830355.1 Cherax destructor | reverse complement strand
ATAGAACAAAAAACTAGAATATAGGTGTTATTATGATAACTTATAACTATGCCTTTGGGATATACGTGGTTTTCAAATGAAAATTTAATATACAACTGTCGATGAAGATACCTTGGCCGGTGGCTAAAGGTCTCCTTCACACCGCGAGGGCTGGGTTCGATTCCCATCCAGGGAGAAACATTGGGGTGTTTCCACCTTTTTTTTTTCACCCACTAAAAAGGGGTCTGGGTTAGGACTGGGGGGGCCCACCCGGGACACTGACCTAATTTCCCGAAATGCTCACATAAAAGTTTTATATGTGTTTTTTTTATGTCATAGCCTGATACCTTGTACATGTACTTGTAGAAATATACTTTTTTTTATTTTTTTTGGGAATAATACAAGCATTATCTTTTTGACATAAAATTATTAACTGTGATAACAGGAAACAACAAAAAAATTTTTACAAACAAAACACACGCACATACCTATCTAAACAGCTGTTATGATTGGGGTGACGGGGGCCCGCCACAAAGGGGATATAAAAAAAAGGGGGAAGAACCTTTTTTTGG
Organism: Cherax destructor; assembly: GCA_009830355.1. Classification (NCBI taxonomy): domain Eukaryota; kingdom Metazoa; phylum Arthropoda; class Malacostraca; order Decapoda; family Parastacidae; genus Cherax; species Cherax destructor. The sequence goes on along the minus strand of WNWK01058963.1, from coordinate 9,760 downwards.
TCATTTTTCCCCCGGGGAAACCTCTGTCAAACCATTAAGTTTAGACTTTTGAAGATGTCCGGGGAAAAACTTGACAATAAGGGCAACTCAAATGAGTGAGAAAAACAAGAGGGGGGGTGAAAAATGGGGTGGCGCCTGCCCAACCGGGTGACTTCCTCTAGGGGAGGACCGGGGGCCTGGGCGGACCCAGAACCAACAAGGACAACATTGTACATTTTGGGTCTGCCCAAAAACTTGTTTTTCCGGGTAAAAAAAAAAACCCAAAAACAAAAAACACATTTTGGTGGGGTGTGTTTTGTGGGGTCTTCTCAAGATAGAGAAAATTAAAAAACCCCTATAATGCATAAAAAAAAACTTCCCCCCTTCCCCCAATAGTTCCCCCCCAAATTAGTTAATTTTGATAGAAAACCCCAAGGAATTACACTTTACCATTACCCAGTGAAGGTAAAGAACCGAGACAAAGGGGGGTTTATATTTCTGTGAGGAGGAATTGTATGATCATATAACCCCGTCCCAAGGGAGCCGATCAAAAATTTTTTACAGTCTTCCTTATAGCTGCAACAACTTTTGGCATACAGGTTTAAATTTTATTTTCCCCCGAAAAAATTTTTTTTTTCCACGGTTTTAAAAACACATCGTTTTTTTTTTTTTTTAAAAATTTAAAAAATTACATCCCAAATTTTAGGGGGGCGGGCCCCCTTTGGGGTATTTTTTTAAAGCACTTTTTAACATTTGCCACCCCGCCTGTGAGAAAGGGTGTGCTTCTGGCCTCCCTGGTGGAGACTGTGAAACTTTATTTTTACTGTCTCGGGGGTGGGCAGACGCCGATCAACACCCCCATAGACATGGTTAGGGGGAATTTAACCTCGGGGGGCCAGAATCCCACTTTTTTTCCCTGAAAAAACATTGATATGGGGAACTGTTTGGGGGGCACTAAATGGGAATGAACAGGATCTTTGTGAAGTTGTTAACAGCTGCAGTATGAGACATTGGTAGAGCGACATCGGACAACGTCTACACGGTCAATGCGCGTTGCAGGTGCGATTAAGGATGTGTCCGCACCTACACATGGGTAAGGTAAAGAATGTCCCTTTTTGAGGCGGATCAAATGGATGGGGGACGGTCTTCAGCAAGTATGGGACAGTACATCTGGCAACGGCAGGAAAGTGGAGTGTGGGACCCATGGGGGGGACTTCCTGGGGGATCTTTCACCTTAAAGATGTCGTTAAGGAGGCCCATTCCATCTTACATCATTATGACTGAGTTTCGTACGCAAGTGTACGTGACTTCCGCAGGACAAAGGGGGGACGTGTAGGATATGTGGGAATTTTGATCATGTAGGCGGATTGTTTGGGAGGGTGCTAAACAACTGAACGCAAGATCCCGACAGAACCACAGGGAAGTATGGAGGGGACGGCTGGTGATGAGGGACAGCAGCAAAGGACCAGGAGCTGGAGTGAAATAGTGGAGGGTGTGGCAGAACCTCCACCCATCAGAGCCTACTTTGGGAAGAGAGGTGAATGAAAAGGAGGTTGAGGAAGTACCTGTGATGAGGAAGGCATGGATGTGCCTCTGGTGGAAGTGATTCAGGGATTACTGGATGATCCATTACAGGTGTTGCATGTTGGGGATGGGGCAGATTTGGTGGAGGAGGAAAGAGTTGGGATTGACTCGGGGCGGGAGAGTCCTGAGGTAGCAGCATTGGTGCGTGAGTGCTCAATGTGGAGGTGCATCAGAGTGATAGGGGGGACATGATGGAGGTGGGGAGCGGGTCGCGGAAGGATCTGGCACGGTCGAAGATCATGATGTATCTTGCACCGGCCCAGAGGGTCACGAAGAACCTTTGGTGGAAGGGAAAGGGGAATAAAGGAGGGAGTTGGCAGAGATGATGGTAAGGATGTTGCTATGGGCAGAAAAAAGTTGGAAGGGGGGTGGTAAGGAAGGATAATGTCACAGTTGGCAGAGGTCGAAAGGTAAACCCACTCATTTATATTCCAGTGTCTAACTATTAATGTTAATGGGTTGAGGGCAGAGGTCAAGCGACGGTGGGTGAGGGAACTTTGAGACGGTATGGTGTGCAAGTGGGGTTCCTACAGGAGCACAATTATAGATGTGGGCGTGAATTATGTTTGCAGGGATATGAGGTGATGCAGGGTCTTCAGGGAAATTAAAGGGGTGTGGCAGTGGTCATTAGCACGTCAAGCCCCTTTGTTCTCGAGCGTGGGAGGAGGTGGGGGCAGGGTGGTAAGGGTGGAGGGGATTGGGGGTGAAGGTTTGTTTCGTAGGGGTTTATATCCAGCGGAGGCTTCTCGAAGAGTGAAAATTGATTTTAAACGATTACATGGTGGGGGCATTGGGAGGTTTGCCGGGCGTGGCAATATTGGGAGGATTTTAATAGTGTAATTAGAAAAGGGATGTGGAACCTAGGGGAGCGGGGTGTGAGTTGGGGGCCTTGAGGGATTTATTGAGTAGTGCAGGTTTAGGGACGTAGTGGAGGGGGATTTTGTGGAGTATACTTTTGTCAGGAAGGGATATGCGGCGCGTTTGGATAGGGTATATGTGACGGGAGGGTGGTTGTAGGGAGGGTGCAGACTTTTGATGTGGGATTCTCAGACCATAGGGGTGTTCTGGCAGATGTGAGTTGGGAAGGGGTGATTAGGTGGTATCAGAGTTATTGGAAGCTGAATGGTAGATTATTGACTGGCATGGGTAGGGCGGATGATTTTAGGAGGTGGTGGGGTCATTGTGGGAACAAAGGGAGAGGATAATAATGATTTGGTGGAATGGTGGGAGCTCAAAAAATAGGAATTAGGGAATATTATCAGAAGCTGGGGAGAGGAGGTGTGCTGGAGGTATGGTCTACAAAAGTATCTTGAGGGTTGTTGCAAGGTTGTTATGAGCGTGGAGTGCAGGTGATGGATGAGATTCGAGGTTTGAAAGAAAGACTGAGGGATTTGCAAAATGAGAGGTTTGATGCGTGCAGAGGAGCGGGTAGGATGATGTTTTATGGGGTGACAGACCATCGCGGTACGTTGTGGGCAGGTGTAGGGGGCGCAGAGAGGCTATGACGATAGACTACCTGGATGTGGAGGAGGATTTGGAAGGATTCAATGGGGTCAACGTTACGGACGACTGAGGCGATGGGAGTTTACATGGATAAGTGGTTTGAGGCGTATTTGCAGACAAGGGTGGGGGCAGGAGTGAAGGTGAGATTGTAGAGGAGGGTGTGGTAGGGGTTTTGGGGGACAAGGACAGGTTGTGTCTGGAGGGAGAAATAACAGAGGAGGAGGTGTGGGAGGCGGTGAATGGAATGAGTAGGGAAAGGCGCCTGGTATGGATGGTATGGTGAATGAATTTATAGGGACATTGGGATGTGTTGAAGGAATGTATGGTGGCCTTGATGAATTGTATGAAGAGTAGGTGTAGAATGGGGAGGGAGCAGGGCATGGGGGTGGTAGTATTAGTTAAGAAGAGTAATCAGGGAACATGGTGCAGAATTATAGACCTCTGGTAATGATGAATGCAGATTATAAATTTTGCGAAGGTTTGGGGAACAGATTGAAAGAGTATTGCAGAAGGTGATAGCGGAAGGACAACGTGGGATACCAGGTAGGTGTATGATTGAGGGACATGAACGCATCAAGGGATTTATGAGGGGGCTGGGGGAGGGTATTAGCGTTGGACTGGAAGGGGGCATATGATAGTGGAGAGAAAGATGCTGTATGCGATCATGAGAAAACAGGGTTTGGTGAGGAGGTAGTTAGGTGGGTAGAGACGGTGTATTCGGGGCTACTGTGCGTGTGCAGGTGAATGGGAAACTGGGAAGGGTGGTACGAATGGATAGGGGTTTGAGACAGGGATGTCCATTATCCCAGATATTGTTCGCGTGCATGCAAGATCCCTTTACAGGATGATTGTGAAGGAAGTGGGGGTGGGTGGGATACAGGTAGGGAGGGAGGAAATGATATAGTGGGGCACGTGGACGATACCACGGTGCTGGTGAGAATGGAAGGGTTGAAGATATTGAGGGGCTCTAAGGGTGTTTTGTGCAGCTACGGGTATGAGAATTAATGGGGCGAAATCGCTTTGTTGGAGGTAGGGGCATGGATTGAGGTAGATTGGCTGAGAGATATGGGTGGATTATTGTGGATAGTCTGAAAATTTGTGGTATTATGTATATGGGTGACAGTATGGAGGCCAGGAGGGTGAACTCTGGGAGGGTGGTGCAACTAGCGCTAGATAGGTTGGCGAGTTGGAGGGCGGGGATCTTTCCTTGCATCAGAGGGTGATAGCGGTGAACGTGCTGATCTACAGTAGACTGTGCACGTGGCAGTGGTTTACCCTCTGATGCAGGAGATGTGAGAGGGTTGGAGGTGAGGGTTTTTAAGTACATTTGGGCTTTGGTAAACACTGGTTGAGGAAGGAGGTGGTTAGGAAGAGAGTGGAGTTAGGGGTTGGGGCTTATTTGGGTGGAAAGGAGGTTGATGTGTTTGTTTGTGAAACGGTGTATGGTGCGGCTGGGAGGCACTGAGGGGCTACCGTGGGAGCGGTGGAGCGGGAGGTGCACAGATGGGGGGGGGGTGTATCGTTGGGGATGTGTTGGGATATATTGCGGCATTTGGTGATTGTGAGGAGGGTGCAAGAAGTGAAGGCTAGTGTTTTGGAGGTCGCGGTGGGGGAAGGATGGGATTGGAGGGTGGCTGAATACCTATGTATGATTGGGGATTGATCTGGAGGGGTTTGAAAGGTATGAGGATTAGGGCTGGGGATAGGGAATTAATGTATAGGTTTCTACATGGGGTGGTGGCAGATAAGGCATTGTTATGTCGGATGGGCATTGTTCGAGATGGGTGCTGTAAAAGATGTGGGTTGCAAGAAACAGTGATGCATGCTATATATTTTTGTGAGGAACTGGGGGTGAGAGAATGGATAGGCAGGGTGTTGAGGAAAATAGGGGTGGGGGTATTTCAGTATTGAGGGCTATGAGTATGGATATACGAGGGTGGGTGATAGAGAACGCAGGGGTTTATGGTATTTAATGGTGGATTTCGTGTGTGTCTCCTGGAGACTGAGGGAGCAAGGGGTGGGGAAAGGATTAGAGCTATGGGGGCACAATGTATAGGAGTAAATGCAGGAATCGGGTGGTGTATGGGAGTAAATGGGAGTCTGCATTTTCTGATGAGTATAGGAACATGGTTTTGCGGGATGTATTGTAGAATGAAGGGGCTTGACGTGTAGGAGGGTAAGCTCATCCTGGTTAAGGTATGATGAGTGAGCGTGGAGTTTTGGATGTGTATTAGGGTGTAGTTCTAGGTGGGGGAGGTGTGTCTGTTGGGTCATAGTGGAGAGGGGATTTTAATTATCAAGGTAAATTTTTGCGGTTGTGGGGAGATAAGGGGTTTTAGGGTAAGTGTGCATGGAGGGGGTTGGGATGACTAATGACGCAGGGGGGTGGCTTTTCAAGTGGGGGGGGAGGGTTTTGATTATAGGGGTTAATCTTTTTGTAAGGGGATTGAGTGGGTTTACCTGACGGTTTTTCTTGGTCGGAGAGGCATGGGTCTGGAGTATGAGTATGGGGAGCTTCTCTGTTGGATGATGACGTAGGGAATACAAAATATTAGACTCATGTACCTGTTTTGTATAATAAGGTACAGGGTTTAGGGCCTGCTTTAGTTTTATGTGTTTGGTAGATATATTTGCATGTGACAAAGATGCACCCTTGTGACAAAGGGTATTGGTTTGTTTCAAGTGTATTTTGACATTATATATAAGTTATGCTCTTTATGTATGTCATGTATAAGGTATGTAAGTCATATAGGGTGACGGGAATAATTGGATGTCATGTATCTAGTGTTGCGGTTTTTGGCATCTATTGGTGTGGCATTTTCATTGATGTACTACGTTGTAGTATTATATGTCACAAGAATACACGATTTCAGTAGAAAAATAAGTTTATTTGAGCTTAAGTTATTCTGTATCAGCTATAATATGGAGTAAAAATATTTGAAGACAACTGAAATGCAATTAGGTGGAGAATTAACATAGCAGCCACCATGTTTTGTAAAACTTTGTGAGGTGGGATGCATAGTAAAGTTTGAAAACAGTCGTCAATATTCTTATACAGTATTACAAGTTTCTTGTTCGTTCATTGTGTATTTCATCATTGCACGAAGTTGTATGTCTTATGAAAAGAATCGTTTCATATTTGTATACCATTTCTATGTATCATGTATGTTAAGTTTTTTTTTTAAATAAAATATAAAAAAAAATAGCACTATATTGAGTGGCAAATAATTTTAAAACTATTTTTCATGCCTTTTCAAAAAAAGATATAAGTCGTTGCATAATTGTAATTTGAAGAAGGGCGTATTTTATAGCTTCTAATGTGTTGTATAACTTACTGATTTTAGAAATATACACGAGACCTTATGGTTGTGTACTACTAAGTGTCTCTCTTAATGATGATTCCATAAATACACATTTCCAAGCTAACCTGATCAGTTTTAAAAAATTCAGTCCAGTCATGTTCAATTCTGTTAATTGTTATAACTGAAAATTACGACGAATTCAGCCACCCGCCTCATGATAATGTAGGTGTTGGGTCCTGGGTATTGGGATGTTAGTCCCCCATACCCGTTCCTCACAAGGAATGTGGGGGGGAGTGAATCCCCCACACCCACCTCATGACAAAGAGGTTCTAAGACAGTGAGCCCCCCACAACTGCTTCCTGACAAGGAAAGTATTGGGTGCCGGGTCACCATTTGGAGAAGACCCGGGCCGGATGTACCGGCGAACATACAACAACAAAGTATTGGGGCGTGAGTCCGCCACACCCGAATCCTGACAAGGAAGGCAAAAGATCTGAGAAACCCTCGGAAGAACTACTAAATTAAAACAATTTTCCATTATTGATTTTACATATGCATAACTTTCACTTAAGAGAAACGAATTATGTGGGCGAAGTGTGAAGTTATTCAGCTAGTGTTGTATAATCCTTGAAGAATAGACCAGCAGGTAGCAGACTAAATAAAGAAAATTTGAAGTACAGGAAACATGAGCGACGAAGCACCAAGTTGAGAGAGTGTAATCACTGGAGTCCCCTAAGGCACATTTCTTAGCCCTTGCTCTTTCTACAAGATTGTAGATTTCATCACCAAAGTGGTTAGTTTATTGTGCACCCCATATCTATCCTGTAGACGGTGGCGCAAGAGCATGTGGATACAGAAAAGGCCTAGGAACTAGGCCCCAAGAGGGTTTACAGGAGTACATTAGGAGTCATAACTACAGTTGATTTACCTGTTGCAAACAAATTTAGGAAATTTGCTTAGTATATCAGGTATCTTATTTTCATTCCTCAATAAGTGGATAATTAAGCACATAGTGTAAGGCTGGCCACATACTTTGCATTTGGTTTGATCATCATCTGTGTGTCTGCCAAACTGCCAGACGTACTTGTAACCAAGCCTAAGCCTTTCTACCACAGTATCAGTCAGTCTGTTCACATTGCAAGTTGCTTCATAAACGTACTTATCTACATTCATGTTATCATAGTAAGCTATAGATCTACTCATATGACATTCAATTTCATTATTTAATTCTCTCCTAACATTATTCCTGATGCTAGACACAGATACACCAAAGTTATATTCTATATTTTCCTTCAGGGTACTTTTTTATTGGCTAACGTATCAACTTTATGTGAAGAAGTAATCCAATGTGTTCTGTTCTGTTCTAGATTCGCCGGTATAATCGCCCGTCCCGGGCCTTTTCCAAGAGGTGGCCCGGCCTTGGCTCCCTGTCGAGGGAGTGTCTCAGACTAATGTCTGCCATGGGAGGAGATACAAGTATCTCTTCGTCTTCTGGGACCAGCTGTTCCCAGCCCTATCCCCATTCCCTGCCCCCAAGGGGCTCGGAGGGAGAAGCTAGACACCTTGGGCTGCCACAAACCCCACCCACACTGGGCTCGATGGGTGTGGCAGATGTATAGCAGCAAACGATGTCAGGAGGCGCAAAGGCAGCAAGCACTACAGAATTCTTTTTGAGCCACACCCCAGCTCTGGACCGAGGCCCCGAGCACTGGGGAAGCTTAAGAATGCCTCTTGCTGTGTTGCTGCTGCTACACTTGCCCGTTGCACTCCTCGTGTGAATCCAATACGCGATGGAATTTATAACAATTGTACATTAATTCCTTTTTCCCCCGGATTTTTTTAATATTTATATCTGACTTCTCCAATAAGCATATTGTCAGGGTCATTCTGTGCCAAGAGCCTTCGGTGATGACACAGAAGCAGTAATAATCATAGAGTCAAGCTCAGTGTCGTAAGGAGAGGACGAACTAGCGAGACTGAATCTGGTCTCCACTATAAACGATTCGTTATTCTCAGTGCTCACTAAATCCCACTTCTTGCTATGACTTGTCCTCACTAACACCGTTGAATAATCCATACAAATATAACAATATTAAAATTATACCATAACAGACTTCCCTAAGACTGTACAAAACACATTCCTTCCTGATGTGATTGTTAGTACAAGTTATACACTATGCATAACTTGTACTCAGCATCAGTTCGTTTGCCTATGAATTAGCAACACAGCATTTAGGACTATTTCCAGCCCCATCCACCTGACGTAACTATCAAAGCAATTTTCAATCTGATTGTGAAAGTTATTTGACATTTTAAGCGTGATTGATGTTTCACATACATGATTACTCTTCATTACTTGTTTCTTGCCTGCCATGTGTGTGTAATCACCTAATTGTGGTTGCAGGGGTCGATTCATAGCTCCTGGCCCCGCCTCTTCACTGATCGCTACCAAGTCCTCTCTTTCCCTGCTCCATGAGCTTTATCAAACCTCGTCTTAAAACTATGTATGGTTCCTGCCTCCACTACATCACTTTCCAGACTATTCCACTTCCCGACATCTCTATGACTAAAGAAATACTTCCTAACATCCCTCTGACTCATCTGAGTCTTCAGCTTCCAATTGTGACCCCTTGTTTCTGTGTCCTGTCTCTGGAACTGAGGAGAGAGAGAGAGAGAGAGAGAGAGAGAGAGAGAGAGAGAGAGAGAGAGAGAGAGAGAGAGAGAGACGAGGGAGGGGAACGAGGGAGGGGAACGAGGGAGAGTGTACTGTGATGAGTGTTGGTAGTAAGGTGGTGGTTGCCATGGTAGCGGTGGAAGGTGAGGGAAGGGAGAGTACTGTAGGGAAGTACCTGTGATACCTCCCCCACTCTCTCTCTCTCTCTCTCTCTCTCTCTCTCTAACACACACACACTCTACCTCTTCCTCTGCAGCCTCTTCCATTCTATTAGTTTTATTCGACTTTGCATTACGACTCTTCCTTCTCTTCGTTTATCTACTCCTTTATCTACAATAAATTTCCATCACTGAATCAATATATTTCCATCTATAAGATCACTTTCTCTCTCTCTTGTTTCCCCTGTCCTTGTTCCACCTCCCTCTGACCCTCGTTTCATCTTTCCTATCCTTATACTCCATTCCATTCCTTTCCCCTCTCCCTCGGGTGAGGTAGCAAGTGTCACCTCACAGCTCCTGTATGGTTGTACACAAACACCGCCGCCATGGCTTTCGCGAATCGTTTTCACTCTTATCTTAATAGACCATCATAATGTATGTGCGTATGTGTATTCTGAGTGCACACACACACACACACACACACACACACACACACACACACACACAGTAAAGGTTAAGGTTATAACACCAGACCGGAACCCACAATGTATCCTCTAATG
>WNWK01058962.1:0-10311 GCA_009830355.1 Cherax destructor | reverse complement strand
GAATTTTATCACATTTTCAGTGAAACAGGTTTTTAAGTTCAAATTATTTTATCCTTTTTTTTTAATTTTTTAAAAATATATATATATATATATATATATATATATATATATATATATATATATATATATATATATATATTATTGTGACCACGAACAAGTGGTATTGATCAAAAAAACGCTGCGACAGAAGGGTTAACCCTGTTGTACCCCCCCGCCTCATGGTGACGAAAACCCCAAAGACGCTATAAACCCCCCAAGGGGGGAAAATACAACAGGGGTTTCCCGAATTCCTTCAGCCCCGCAGTTTTGTTTGATATTTTTTGTTCCCATAGGCTAAAGAGACCCTTGGCTCATGGGAAAAGAGTGCATCTAAGTTCCCCGGGCTGGGCAAAAGAAAAAAAGGGGTAACAAGGGACCCCAGGGCAGCTGTTTTCTTTTTCCAGCGACTCGCTGCTGTTCGGGGGGCAATGCATGCTGTATTTGGGCACCCCCCCCCCCGGGAAAAAACTGGATGAGTTTTTCACATTATAATCGTGACAAAATGTAACAATATGTTCTAGACATGTATCTCTCACATTTCATTTCTATAAAATTTTTATATATATATATATATATATATATATATATATATATATATATATATATATATATATATATAAAAAAAAAGTATAGAAAGGGGTTTAGTTATAGGTAAACATTTTTTAAAAAAAAAGAGGATAAATAAGTATCAAGATTGATGGGGGGTAATGACAGTATTTTGTTGGACTATGTTTTGGTAGAAAAAAGACTGTGGATAGATTTCCCAGGATGTACATTTTTAAAGGGGGGCCACAGATATTCAATCCTTTTTAATTATAGCCCCAGGGGGGGAAAAAAGGGGGGAAAAAGGGGTACAAGGAAAAATAGAAGCTGTAAGAAGAGAGGTGAAGGTTTATAAACAAAAGAGGAGGCAGTTGGGGGAAGATATAAACAACTATTGGAGGATATGGGGGCAGTAAAATTTTTGTAGGAAGGGGGGCGAAGATTATGGGGTAGATTTAAAAATGTAGTGTTAGGGGCCAGAAGTTTGTGGTTACAGGCGAGTGGGTGGGGGGGGAAGAAGAGCGATTGGTGGAATGATGATGAAAAAGGGGTGAAGGGGGGAAAAAAAAAGGATATGAGAGGTTTTACAAAGTAGAAGGATGCAAGGAGGGAAGAGTATATGGAGAGAAAAAGAGGTTAAGAGAGGGTGAAGCAATGAAAAAAAAAGAGCAAATGAGAGAGTGGGGGAGATGTTATCAACAAATTTTGTTAAAAAAAAAAAAAATTTTTGGGGGTGAGATTTGTTGAGGGAAAAATGGGGGAAAAAATGGATTTGACAGTTAAAAATGGGGGAAGGGGAGTTATTAAATGGAAGTTAGAGGTATCGGGAAGATGGGGGGAATATTTTGGGGGTTGTTAAATGTTGATGAAGATGGGGGGTGTGATTTCGTGTATGGGGAAAAGGGGGAATAACATCTTGTAGGAGTGTGGAAAAAGCCAGGGGGGTGTGGGGAAGTTCAGGGGAGTGGGTAGAATAAAAGGGGGGGAAAAGGCAGCTGGGATTGATGGGATAAAGATAGAAATGTTAAAAGATGGGGATATAGTTTTGGTTTTGGTGCTATTATTTAATAAATTTTGGAAGAGGGAAAGGTCCAGGGTTGGAGAGAGCGTGTTTTTTCCTTTTAAAAAGGAAAGGGGACAAAAAGAGTGAAAAATTTTGGGGGGAATGTCTGTTAGTGTCCTTTAAAAGTGTATGGGGGGTTATTATTGAAAGACTTGGTAAGACAAAAAGTGGGGGGTGTAGAAATGTTTGGAAACAATGGTGAATAGTATTTGGATAAGGGAAAAAGGGTTTTTTTGGCATTTAGGTTTTGGAAAAGGGTATGATAGGGTGTAAGGGGCAATGTGGAGATGTTGCGGTGTAGGGAAATAGGGGGTGGGTTACTGAAAGCAGTAAAGGGTTTTTTATGATAAATGGGGCCAAGTTTGAGGGGGGAGGGGGGGACTATTTCCCAAAAATGGGCCTTAGACAAGGATGGGGATGTCCCGTGGTTGTTCAATATATTTATAGATGGGGTTGTAAGAAAGTGAATGCGAGGTCTTGGCAAGGGGGGGTTAAAAATAAAGAATCAAATAAAATGGGGTTGTCCAGTTGTTTTTTCTGATGACACTGTGCTTTGGGGTTTAAAGGGGTTCAGAGGTTGGTGGATGAATTTGGAGGGTGTGAAAAAAGAAGAAAATTAAAGTGAATATAGGAAAGGTAAGGGATAATAAAAAAAAAGATTAGGTGAAAAGTTTGGGGTATCAGATTGGAGGGGAGAGTATGGAGGAGGTGAATGTATTCAAAATTTTGGGAGTGGACATGTCAGCAGATGGGTCTATGAAGGAGGGGAATCATAGAATTGATGGGGGGAAAAAGGGTGAGTGGAGCACTTAGTCTGTGGAGAAAAAGAACTTTGTCCATGGAAGAAAAAAAGGGAATGTATGGGGTATATTTATACCAACACTTTATATGGGTGTGAAGCATGGGGATGAATGTTGCAACGAGGAAAGGCTGGAGGCGTGGAGATGTCATGTCTGAGGTCAATGTGGGTGTGAAATAAGAGAGAATTCGGGTTTGGAAATTAGGGGAGGTGGGGGTTCCAAAAATTACCCAGAACTGAGGAGGGTTGTTGAGGTTTTCCCGGCATGTAAAAAGAATGGAACGAGACAGAAAAATTGGGTATAAATCTGTAGTGGGGGGAAGGCGGGGTGGGGGTCGGCCTGGAAAAAGGTTGGAGGGGGGGGTAAAGGAAGTTTTTGTGGAGGGCTTGGATTTCCCATCAAGCATGGAGCGTATTTGATAGGAGTAAATGGAGACAAGTGGTTTTTAATACTTGACGTGCTGTTGGAGTGTGAGCAAAGTAACATTTATGAAGGGATTCATGGAAACCGGCAGGCCGGACTTGAGTCCTGGAGATGGGAAGTACAGTGTCTGCACTCTGAAGGAGGGGTGTTAGTGTTGCAGTTTTATAACTGTAGTGTAAACACCCCTCTGGCAAGACAGTGATGGAGTGAATGATGATGAAAGTTTTTCTTTTTCGGGCCACCCTGCCTTGGTGGGAATCGGCCGATGTGTTAATAAAAAATAATAAAATATATATATATATATATATATATATATATATATATATATATATATATATATATATATATATATATATATAAAAAAGATCACAGTAAACAGGTGATATCAAAATATGCAAGAAACACTATGAAAAATATAGAGGAATTCTAAGCGCTTTCGTGACCTCATATCAGGAACTATAACAGGAAAACATGACAAGAAGGCTTATATAAGGGCGAGACTACACCTCAAGTCACATCACACTAACAAGACTACCTCACGTAGCTAATCTCACGACTCTGTGAAGAGGAACTAAGAAGGACCTGAAACTCTTCCCAAGAATTAAGATTAGATTAGAATTTAATGATAAATTGGACTAATCTTAATTCTTGGGAAGGTTTCATCCTTTCTTATGTTCCTCTTCACAGATCTGATGACGCTTGGAGGTGGCTTTGTTAGTGTGATGTGACTGTGAGTGGTTCCCCCCTATAAGCCTCTTGCATGTTTCTTTATAGTTCCTTGATAATGTGAGTAGTCACAAACGCGATTCCCATATTTTTTCATAGTTGTCTTTCATATATATATATATATATATATATATATATATATATATATATATATATATATATATATATATATATATATATATATATATATTTTTTTTTCAAATATAAGGAGGTACCACCTCTAGAACTTTACTGGGGACCCTCATCCTCAGAAAGACAATAAACGTACCTCAATGAAAACTCGAGGTTCTCCCCGGAGCTGTTTGAATATTTTCTTCTTCTACCACTCCCTATATATGTTATATGAGTGCTTTATTAATAGACAGAATACATTGACAGAAAACATAACCATGAATACATTGGTACAATATATCAAAGATAATGAATCTCCTTCAGCTCCTCGAAGCCGGACGCGAGCCCAGTATGCAGCATTTTTTCCCTCTGGATGGCCAGCTGAGGCGCTGGAACATGAAAGTGGCTGCCCTTGGGTCCCTGGTGGTGTCGATGAGTCTGGAACCCAGTTCTTTAAGGAAACCTGTTGCATTTTTTCCCCATGCTCCCAAGATCTCTGATCCCACTGGGACAAATTGATACTGTTGGCTTATGTCCCTGTACTTGCCGATCTTATACTCCTCCCTGTGGTCAGCAGCTCCTCCCTGTCGCCCGACACTGTGAAGGGGGTAGGTGTCAGCCAGTGTCGACACACAGGTATAGTCCCATGCTAAGAAACTTGCCATTCTTCCAAGGATAGATGATGATCCCATCGGGGCTGTTTGCGGGGTAGTGGGTATTGTTGGCTGCTAATGATTGGGGCTCTCTCGGCTGGGCTCCCAGCTGTAGCAAGGGTTCTCTTTGATGTTGTTGACTTCATTGTGTCTTGCATGCCAACCCTTTGTTTTGGAACAGTTTAGCCATGTGACCATATTAGTCGGCTTGGCATCGCCGCAAATACCGTATATTCCGTGTGAATTGGGGCAGCAAGGCGCAAGAGCCACTGCAATACGGAGGGTCTTAGGGTCGAGGCATGTTCCCATTGCCGAAATGGGAACTGTTTGGAGGAAGTCCCCAGAGTGAATTGCACTCCGCTAGGAGACGGGCAGTCCCCCTGTCTGATGTTACAGCCCTAAGCATGTTGGCAAGCATCTTTTCAGTGATGGGACCATCCCAGCTTGACTTTTTGGGGGGGCCAGTTCTGCATAGGTTTTGGTGCTGAACAGAAAGAGTCTCCCATTCAGTGATGGCACTGGAGTAGCTAGGGTCTTGTATTGCTGCTGAATCACTGATGTTGTCCGGAAGAATTTGTTTAATTAGCCCATTTGATGCTTGGAAGAGGATAAGAAAGCTTGTAGGGCAATCTGGGAGGATTTGCATACTCCCAGCCCCCAAGCCTGACTGGAAGCGAGGCTTGAAACCACTGTCCATCTTCGAGGGAAAGATTCAAACCTTTTAGCATGGTCTTGAGGAGGAGTCATATTCCTTGGTGGTTCGGACTGCTGAAGGCTTGGGATCATCTCAGGAAGTAGATAATTTTTGGGATTGACAGGCACCTGGTAGTAGGTAAAAGGCATCATGTGTATCGATGTCTTTCATCTCCTTCCATCGTCCGAGGTCTGAGATTTTCTTTTTAGGACCAGATCGATGGCATTGGGCCCAAGAGGGCACCGAGGAGAGTGCTGTTGGCTGGACCAATGGCTCGTGACCCTGTAAAACAGCACTAATGTTCTGGATCATCTGTGGATTGGTAGAAACTATTTCACATTTGGGGGGGTTTTAAAAGATAGGCCCAGGCCTCCCCCATGTCTTTAATTTTCCTGATAGGAGAGATTCTGTAGTGCCAGCTAGGGTACCAACATCCAAGAACCAGATATTGAGCTCACGGGGAGAGCTCTTCTGTGACTTCCTTGATGACAGACAGAATAGAAAGGGGCGAGAGGGCCCCTGGTGCACACCCTCACAGAGTCAATTTCATGGCCCCCAAAAATAGTTTAGAAGTCACACCATAACACGATTCTATGAAGGGATGAGGGGAAAGGGAAATGTCTAGAAACTGCTTGGAGGCAGCATCCCTTCTGACTGAGTTGAGAGCATTGACAAAGTCCAATTTGATCAAGGCTTTTTTGTTGGACATTTGATGTATACTCTGCCGCCTTGTTGAACACCAAAAAACCCAGCTGAGTTGGTTTCAACATTGAGGCAGCCTCTTGACTCACTATACTTACTGCAGCCTTGACGACTAGGTGTCGAAGGGTGTTGCCCACTCCCCAAAGGGCCTGATTCTTCCATCCTTTCCGGAGGGCAAAAGTGAGGCACCAAAAAAAGCAATGAAACCCAAAAAGTGGTTCTGAATCATTACCAAAATGCGAAAGGGCCCGGTTCGACCCCCCCACTTTTCCCCCCCAAGATGCCCCAATGTACATATCACCTTACCAAGGTCATCATCCAAAACAACATGAGCCCTAATTCGTTTCTTTAGGAACCAAGGCATTTACTCAAGGATTAATTCCTTTCCCTGTTTAAATATCCGCCTAAAGTAGTCAAAAAAAAGAAACCACAAACAAATGGTTTTTGAAAAAGAAAAAAAAGGGAAAAAAAAAAAGGGGGGGGGGGAGAGAGAAAGGGGGGGGGGGGGGGGGGGGGGGGGGGGTCCATTTACATGATAAGGCAAAATCACTGGCCCTCAAGAATGCTAGATTATCAAACAGGAAGGAAGTTCTAATCGGGGGAAAGGGAAAATACTGAATAGAAAAAGATGCAGGAGAGACAGGAGGAGCTCAAAGCTTGTGAAATTTAAAAAATTGAAATATTTCTTTTTTTATCCAAAAACAAAAAAAACCACATCAAAATTGGGTCCTTGCTCAGACAAGATGGAAATTAAAATATGACAACAAAAAATGGTAATACTGAAATCCCATACGACTCTGTGTTTAGCATGGGTTCAGAGCAGGTCACTCCTGCCTCTATGATATGGGCTTGGATGCACTGGAAGACTAACAATGCAGATGTATTATCCCGATTTTACAAAAGCCTTTGACAAGTGCGAAAATAGGGAATAGCGCATAAAATGCGTGCTAAAGGGATAACTGGCAAATTGAGCAGATGGATCCTCAACTTTCTAACCAATCGAAAACAAAGAGAGTGGTTAACCAGAGTTAAACGGAAGTTGCCATGGAAGCGCTCTGTCCGACAAGGCAAGTATTCGCCCCCATCCCGTTCCTCATCTTCTTTCAGACAGACAGAGATGTAAACCATACCCCGTATCATCCTTTGCAGACGATGGATCTGCATGAATGCCATCCATTGAGGACACGGAAAATCCCCAAAGAAGATATAAACAAATTTTTCCCAAAAGGGGCAACGGAGAACAATATGATGTTAATGAAGAAAAATTTCGTTATGGAAAACGCAGGAAATAATAGCTAGAACTGAGTACACTACAAACTTTAATCACACAATAGAAGGGAAAAAATAATGTGAAAGACCTGGGAGTGGTAATGTTGAGGACCCACCTTCAAAGATCACAACAGTGCAACTGTCACATCTCGAGGAAAATGATAGGATGGATAATGATAACATTCAAGACAAGAGATGCTAAGCCACTGATGATACTTTATAAACCCCTTTGTTCTCTCTAGGCTGGAATACTGTTTTGCATAACATTCCATTCAAAGCAGGTGAAATCGCGATCTAGAGAATGTACAGAGAACCTTTTCTGCACGTTGATCTGTCAAAAAATTTAACTACTGGGTACGCTTGGGAACACTTAAGAAGAGCTGGGGCGCAGGCGGGGTATATCATAATCTACACCCGGAAAATCCTGGGGGACTGGTCCATAATTTAACGCGGAAATCACTCCCTACGAAAGCAAAGACTTGGCAGGCGGTGCAACATACCCCCAGTGAAAAATAGGGGCATTAGTACACTAAGAGAAAACACAATATGTGTTCGGGGCCCAAGACTGTTCAACAGCCTCCCACCAGCCTTGGGGGGAAAATTTCCAATAGACCCCTTGACTGCCTTCAAGAGGGAGTTGGACAGATACCTAAAGTCAGTGTCGATTAAACCGGGCTGTGGTTCGTACGTTGGAATACGCGGGGTAGCAGTAACAGCCTAGTTGCTCAACCCCTGATCCCCCGGGGAGGCCTGGTCATAGCCCGCACCACGGGGACGTAGATCCCCGGAATACCCCCCAGATAGACCCAGGTAGGTGGGGGGACACGGCCAGTGTGGGATGGTGCCAACACCGCCTTTTTTTTCTTGTAATTTAATAAATTTAAGCATTTTTCCCTTTTTTTAAAACGCGTTGTATATTTATTTTTTTAAAGTGTATATTTTCCATGGCATTTTTTTACTGATTTGTGTAGTATTGCCAGTTTTTGCATATGATGTGGGGCATTAAGAGGAGCCGTGGTGGTTGTGGTGATGGTAGTGGTGATGGTGCCTGTGTGGCTTGACCCCCCCAGTACACAAGTCTGGTGTGCGGTTTTAAAATTTTCCCGGTTTTGTGTTTGAACGTCATAGCGTGTAGTTCATTTAAGTTGGAATTTGGGGGGAAAAATATACATGTTTTTTTTTTTTGTATTTTAATATTATTTCTCAGTATACCCAGTGAATTATATTATTTTTATTATACTACGTTGTATAATATAAAACTGTAGTAAAAAAATTAATTACTAAACTTTATCTACATGATGTAGTTTAAAATGATGTAATTTAATGGGATAGTTTAATAAATAAGGAAAATACTTTCAAATATTAAAATTTAAAAATTTTCAACGTTTTATATTACAGTTTTTTTTTTAGTATTAAATTTATACAGTGTTGTATCATGCAGTTCTGTAAGTCAATTTATATTTTATCACTAAACTGTCTAGTAACGTGATATAATGTATAACATATTTATAACATTAACAATGGCTCTGAAAAGTTTTTCCGTCGTCTGTGATGTTATTTAGTGTCACTGGTAACAGGGAAAAACGACTTGACCTGGAATGTTTATCAGTGGGGCAGGACACAAGGGGCAGCTGACAGAAACCCTCCGTAAAGTTCAGACAGACTAACTTTCCCGCCGCCGGATAAAGTCTATATGGGGTTCCCGGAACGAATGGATGTTTTTCTTTTTAATTTTTTTTTTTGCTCCTCTTGATATTTGGGGCCACACGGCAGCAAGTGCTCCTTTGGGAAACGGTTAGTGTGAAAAGAGTCCTTCATGACTCTGTATTTGAAATATGTCAAGCCCATTTTGGGAAAGTGTAGTCCCAGCATGGAAGCCACACCTAATAATGATCATAGAGAAACTGAAGAAAAAGCTGAGGTATGTAATGAGACTATTCCTGGGTTAAGGGAAAAAAGCTGTGAGGAGAAACTAAAGGAACTGAATCATGACTGTCAGAATAGGAGAACTAGTTGGTTACATGATAACGACATGCAAATTTCTCTAACGATTTGACACACACACCACACACGATCAGGAAAACGGGTCCAGAAGCTGTGAATCGCCCCCGAAACCACAAATAGGTGAGCAAATGAGACACACACACAAAAAAAATAAAGTCCTGGGCCCAGTCCTGGGACCAGTGCTGTTTCTGGTATTTGTGAACGACTGACGGAAGGTGACTGAAGTGTCCCTGTTTGCAGATGATAGAAGTTATGGAAGAATTAGTCGGACGAGAACCAGGCAGAACTACAAAAGGGGTCTGGGCAGGCTGAAGCCTGGTCCCAAAAATTGGGTCCTGGAGTTCAACCCCACCAAAGAAAATCATGAAGATTGGGGGAAAGGCAAAAAGACCGCAGACGGATACAGCCTAGGGGGGCCCGAACTGCAAACCTCAATCAAGGAAAAAAACCTTGGGGGAGTATAACACCAGGGAAAATCTCCTGAGGCCACATCAACCAAATAACTGCTGCAGCATATGGGCGCCTAGCAAACCAAGAAAATTTGACATCTTAATAAAGAATCGTTCAGGACCCTGTACACTGTGAGTTAGGCCCATATTGGAGTATGAGCACCAGTTTGGAACTCACACCAGCCAAGCACGTGAAAAAAACCGAGAAAGTGCAAAAGGGTTTGCAACAAGACTAGTCCCGGAGCTAAGGGGTATGTCCTACGAGGAGAGGTTAAGGAAAATCGACCTGACGAACTGGAGGACAGGAGAGATAGGGGGACATGATAACAACATATAAGATACTGAGAGGAATTGACAAAGTGGACAGAGACAGAATGTTCCAGAGATGGGACACAGCAACAAGAGGACACAGTTGGAAGTTGAAGACTCAGATGAATCACAGAGATGTTAGGAAGTATTTCTTCAGTCACAGAGTGGTCGGGAAGTGGAATAGTTTAAGAGGTGATGTAGTGGAGGCAGGCTCCATACATAGCTTTAAAAAGAGGTATGATAAAGCTCATGGCGCAGGGAGAGTGACCCAGAGCGGCCAGTGAAGAGGTGGGGCCAGGAACTATGTCGACCCCCGCAACCCCAACTAGGGAGTACACACACACACACACACACACACACACAGAAAACACACGTACAAACACACAAACAAGGCTTGCACACACACACACACAAGTCAAAGGGCAAACCCATGATGAAAGAAAACAGGACAAGAAAAAAAAATTTTCTGAAGGTTTGATTGGGTGGTTTGAAAGGGAAGAAAACGGCCTCTCAAAGAATTTTCAAG
>WNWK01058961.1:0-10312 GCA_009830355.1 Cherax destructor | reverse complement strand
TCCATTACCCTCACCATCAGTCCCTCACCCTCACCACATGTCCATCACTCTCACCACCAGTCCGTCACCCTCACCACCAGTCCATCAACCTCGCCACCAGTCCATCACCCTCACAACCAATCCAACATTCTCACCACCAATCCATCACCTCCTTCAGCAATCCATCACCCTCACCACAAGTCCGTAACCCTCACCACCGATCCATCACTCTCATCACCATTCAATCACCTTCACCTCCAATCCATCACTCTCACCATCAATCCATCAATTTCACCAGAAATCCATCACCCTCACCACCATTCCATCTCTCTCACAGGTTAATGGATTGGTGGTGAGAATGATTGATCGGTGGTGAGGGTTATGGACTAGTAGTGAGGGTGATTGACTGGTGGTGAGGGTGATGGACTGATGGTGAGAGTGATGGACTGATGCC
Organism: Cherax destructor; assembly: GCA_009830355.1. Taxonomy (NCBI): domain Eukaryota; kingdom Metazoa; phylum Arthropoda; class Malacostraca; order Decapoda; family Parastacidae; genus Cherax; species Cherax destructor. The sequence goes on along the minus strand of WNWK01058961.1, from coordinate 9,879 downwards.
ACCAATCCATCAATTTCTCCACCTATCCCTCACCACCATTCCATCGCTCTCTCCATTAATCACTGTCACCCGTCCATCACACTCACAACCAGTCCATCATCCTCACCACCAGTCCATCACCTTCACCAACAGTCCATCACCCTCACCACCAGTCCATCACCTTCTCCACCAGTTCATCACCTTCACCACCAGTACATCACCTTCACCACCACTCCATCACCCTCACCACTACTCCATCTCCCTCACCCGTCATCACCATCATCCTCATCACCAGTCCATCGCCCTCTTCACCAATCCATCACCCTCACAACCAGTCCATCAACCTCACAACCAGTCCATCACTGTCACCACCAGTCCATCACCCTCACCACTAGTCCATCACTCTCACCAACAATCCATTACTCTCACCGCCAATCCATCACACTAACGACCATTCCATGGCCTTGAAAACCAGTCCGTCACCTTCACCAGCAATTCATCACCCTCACCACTAGTCCATATCCCTCACCACCGATCCATCACTCTCACCTCCAGTCCATCACCCTCATCATTAATCCATCACTCTCACCACTGATCTATCAATTTCACCAATAATGGATGAATAATAGGCTCAAATATCTTTTAGGGCAGAAAAAAGGAATTTATAGGCGTATCAAAAGAGGTGAGGGTTATCTTATGAATCAGTATATTGACATTAAGAGGGACGTTAAAAAGGGGATAATAAAAGCTAAACGGGACTACGAAATTAAAGTTGCTAGGGATTCGAAAACTAACCCAAAAGTTTTTCCAGGTGTATAGAACAAAAGTTAGAGATAAGATAGGTCCCCTTAAAAATAATTATGGGCATCTTACTGACAAGGAGAATGATATGTGCTCTATTTTTAATAATTATTTTCTCTCGGTTTTCACTCAGGAAGACACTAATAATATCCCAAGAATTAGGTATTTTAGTGGGCCTGAAGAAGATAAATTGTGTAATATCACAGTCACTACCGAAATGGTTATCAAACAGATAGACCGTTTGAAGCAAAATAAATCGCCAGGTCCTGATGAGCTTTTTTCAAGGGTTCTTAAGGAATGCAAAATGGAACTCTGTGAACCCTTAGCTAACATTTTTAACCTATCTCTTCAAACAGGTGTAGTGTCTGATACGTGGAAGATGGCTAATGTAATTCCTATTTTTAAAGCAGGGGACAAGTCGTTACCATCAAATTACCGCCCAATAAGTCTAACATCAATTGTAGGCAAATTATTAGAGTCGATTATAGCTGATAACATAAGAAGCCATCTCGATAGGCATAATTTGATTAATGATACTCAACATGGATTCACCAGGGGCCGTTCCTGCCTAACTAATTTATTAACTTTTTTCAGTAAGGCTTTTGAGGCAGTTGATCATGATAAAGAATTCGATATAGTTTATTTGGATTTTAGTAAGGCTTTTGATAGAGTACCACATCAGAGACTGTTAAAGAAAGTGGCTGCTCACGGCATTGGGGGGAAAGTGTTTTCATGGATAGAGTCATGGCTCACCAATAGGAAGCAGAGGGTGTGCATTAATGGGGTTAAATCTGAGTGGGGATCTGTAACAAGTGGCGTTCCACAGGGATCGGTTTTGGGCCCGTTGTTGTTTATAATATATATAAATGACCTTGACGAGGGAATTACTAGTGATATGAGCAAATTCGCTGATGACACGAAGATAGGTAGGATAATCGATTCAGACGTAGATGTCACGGAACTTCAGGAGGATTTAGACAAACTCAATTCCTGGTCAGAAAAATGGCAGATGCAGTTCAATGTAGATAAATGCAAAGTTCTAAAGCTCGGGAATGTTCATAACCCTAGCACCTACCAGCTTAATAATGTTGAACTCAGCCGTACAGAATGCGAAAAGGATTTGGGGGTTATGGTAAGCAGCAACCTTAAACCAAGTCAGCAATGCCTAACCGTAAGAAATAAAGCAAATAGATTACTGGGATTTATATCAAGAAGTGTAAGCAACAGAAGTCCAGCGGTTATATTACAGCTTTATACGTCATTAGTAAGGCCTCACCTAGATTACGCAGCTCAGTTCTGGTCTCCATTTTACAGAATGGATATAAATTCGTTAGAAAACATTCAGCGTAGAATGACTAAATTAATACATAGCATTAGAAATCTTCCTTACAAAGAAAGATTGAAGACCCTTAAATTACATTCACTTGTAAGACGAAGAATGAGGGAGACATGATCGAGGTATATAAGTGGAAGATGGGTATTAATAAGGGGATATAAATAAGGTCTTGAGGATATCTCTCCAAGAGAACCCGCAATAATGGATTCAAATTGGATAAGTTTAGATTTAGAAAGGATATAGGAAAATATTGGTTTGGAAATAGGGTAGTTGATGAGTGGAACAGTCTGCCTAGTAGGGTTATTGAAGCTAGGACCTTGGGCAGTTTCAAATTTAGGTTGGATAAATACATGAGTGAGAGGGGTTGGATTTGAGTGGGACTCGCACTTGAGTTAATAGAATCATTAAAGCATATTTCTTGGATAGAATTGAAAATTAGGTTGGGCAATTATTCTGTTAGTGGGATGGATTGTGAAGGACCTGCCTAGTATGGGCCAACAGGCCTGCTGCAGTGTTCCTCCTTTCTTATGTTCTTATGTTCTTAATAATCCATCACCCTCACCACCATTCTATTGCTATCACCAGGAATACATCACCTTCACCAGCAATCCATCAACCTCAACACCAGTTCATCACTCACACCACCAGCCCATCACCCTCACCTCCAGTACATCATCCTCACCACCAGTCTATTACCCTCACCAGCAATCTATCACTCTCAAAACCAATCCTTCACCCTCACCAGCAATCCATCACCCTAACCACCAGTCCATCACTGTCACCAGTCCATCACTTTCACCACCAGTCCATCACTTTCACCACCAGTCCATCATCCTCACCACCAGTCCATCACCCTCATCACCAGTCAATCACCCTCACTATTGTCCCTCACCTTCACCAGCAATCCATCACTCTCACCACTAGTGAGGGTGATGGCCATCACAATCACCACCAAGACATCACCCTCACCACTAGGCCATCACCCTCACCAAAATCACCACCAGTCCATGACCCTCTCCACCAGTCCATCACCGTCACCACCAGTCCATCACCGTCACCACCAGTCCATCACCGTCACCACCAGTCCATCACCCTCACCACCAGTCCATCATCCTCACCACCAGTCCATCACCCTCACCACCAATCCTTTACCCTCACAGCAATCCATCACTCTCCATCCAGTGTCGTCAGGTCGATTAACCTCTCCTCGTAGGACATGCCCCTTAGCTCCAGGACTAGTCTTGTTGCAAACCTTTGCACTTTCTCATTGCAAACTTTGTCTAATTCCTAACGTGCTTATCTAGGTGTGCGTTCCAAACTTGTGCTGCATTCTCCAATATAGGCCTAACGTACACGGTGTACAGGGTCCTGAACGATTCCATATTGAGATGTCGGAATGTTATTCTTAGGTTTGCTAGGCTCCCGTATGCTGCAGCAGTTATTTGGTTGATGTCGCCTCAGAGATGTGCCGGTGTTATACTCCGGCCCCTTAGACTGTACTCTGTGGACTACTTTGTTCTTCCCCAATATTCATGACTTTGCACTTGGTGGGGTTGAACTCCAGGAGCCAGTTTCTGGACCAGGCTGAGCCTGTCCAGATTCTTTGTAGTTCTGCCTGGTCCTCGTCCGACTGAATTCTTCTCATCAACTTCACATCATCTACAAACAGGGACACTTCTGAGTCTATTCCTTCCATCACGTCCTTCACATATACCAGAAACAGCACCGGTCCTAGGACTGACCTCTGTGAATCCCCGCTCGTCACAGGCGCCCACTCTGACACTTCGTCACTTACCATGTTGTCTTCCTGACAGATATTCCCTGATCCATTGCAGTGCCTTCCATGTTATCTCTGTCATGGTTCTCCAGCTTTTGCAATAATCTCTTGTGAGGAACTGTGTTAAACGCCTTTTTACAGTTCAAGAAAATGCAATCTACCCACCCTTCTCTCTCTCTCTCTCTCTCTCTCTCGTCTGTCTGTCTGCCTCTCTCTCTCTCTCTCTCGCTTTCTCTCTCTCTTGTCTTAGTACTGTCACCCTGTCATAGAACTTCAGTAGTGACACAGGATTTCCCATCCCTGAAACCGTGCTGGTTGTCACTGATAAGCTCATTCCTTTCTAGGTGCTCCATCACTCTTCTGATAATCTCCATGACTTTGCATACTATACATGTCAGCGACACTGGTCTGTAGTTTAATGCTTCGTGTCTGTCTCATGTTTTAAAAATTGGGACGACAGTTGCTGTCTTCCATACCTCAAGTAGTCGCCCTGTTTCGATTGATGTGTTGAAGACACATAGGGCCTCTGCTCCCTCTCTCAGGCCCTATTATATAGTCTCTTGCTTCTCCTCTGTCTCCTCTCTTCGGTTCATCAAAATTCCATTGTTTTTTGATGAGCAGTGCCACTCGTCCACCCTCTCTGTTCCCCTCTGTCTTTCCTCAAGATCTGATGTCCCGTTGGAAAGATGACATCTGTTATCATTCTTGTGAGTTTGGTTTCTGTGACAACTATGATGTCCAGTGATGCCTTTTTGATTCTTTCGTGTCACTCCTCCCACATATTCGTGTGTGTGCTTCTGTGTGTGTGTATATGTACTCACCTAATTGTGGTTGCAAGGGTCGACTCATAGCTCCTGGCCCCGCCTCTTCACTGGTCGTGCGTGTTTGTGTGTGAGTACTCACTTAGATGTACTCACCTAGTTGTGGCTGCAGGGGTCGAGTCACAGCTCCTGCCCCGCCTCTTCACTGGCCCCTACTAGGTCGCTCTTCCTGCTCCATGAGCTTTATCATACCTCTTCTTAAAGCTATGTATGGATCCTGCCTCCATTACATCACTTCCCAGGCTATTCCACTTCCTGACAACTCTGTGACTGAAGAAATACTTACTAACATCCCTGTGATTCATCTGAGTCTTCAACTTCCAACTGTGACTCCTTGTTGCTATGTCCCATCTCTAGAACATCCTGTTTCCGTCCACTTTGTCAATTCCTTTCAGTCAGTATTTTATATGTCGTTATCATATCTCCCTATCTCTCCTGTCTTCCAGTGTCGTCAGGTCGGTTTTCCTTAACCTCTCCTGGTAGGACATACCCCTTAGCTCCGGGACTATTCTTGTTGCAAACCTTTGCACTTTAAATAACAAAAAAGGCACAATACCGTGACTGGAACAATACACACACAACCCGCACATAGAAGAGAGGAGCTTACCCTTCCCATTTCATAGACTCTGCTTTCTCTCGTGCTAAACGGACTTTCTTCTCTCCTAAACCCTCTACTCCTGGGAACTCTCCTGTCCTCTGCCTTCCCTACATCTCTGGTCTCTTTAATCTCAACAACTCTCTCTGTTCCTTAGACATCAAACTTACCTTCCGCCAGACTAACACTCTTCGCACTTTCCGTTTAAATACTTTATTTTTCCCCAATTTCTTTTATTTTTGGTGTACGTTTAGAAGCATATATATGTAGAAGAATATGAGAAAGTTATGTTGTGTGGAAAGAAAGATATGTTGTGTGGAACTGTGTCAAACGCCTTCTTACAGTCCAAGAAAATGCAATCTATCCACCTCTCTCTCTCTTGTCTTACTGCTGTCACCCTAAAAATCCATACCACGGATGGGGTTCGAACCCGCGGTCACAGAGTCTCAAAACTCCAGACCGTCGAGTAAGCCACTAGGCCAGATAGATAAGATGGGTAGAAGATAACGATGGATAACGATGAGTGATGTCACTGAGTGATGTGTGAGTCTTAGATAACGATGTGTGACGTCAATGACTCTTAGATAAGAATGTGTGATGTCACTGTTAGTATTAGATAACGATTTCACTGTGAATCTTAGACAATGTGTGACGTCACTGTGAGTCTTAGATAATGTGTGATGTCATTGTGAGATAAGGATGATGTCACTTATGTTTGAACAATAGGTGTTGTTCAAAATACATCTTATCAGCTTACTTTGATAAAGCTCTGTAATCATAAGTTATTGAGACGATGTTGTCAGTCCATCAATCTTGAATAGAATAACAGCATATGAGCAGAGGGAGCTAATATACTGTAGACAGGAGAGGTGCAGCAGTTGTAGGAGGTATCACATTTGTTCAATGTGGAAGTAGGTCGTGCCCAAGAAATAGGCAAGCGAAGAAATCCCTGTATTAAGATACCAAGATGTTGCAGTGTCAGACAGGATGTGAATGAATGGTTCAGAGAACCGACGAGTTGGTAAATTAGACACATATGCAACCTTGGTATCTTTATTGAGGAAACGTTTCGCCACACAGTGGCTTCATCAGTCCATACAAAGGAGAATCGTGAAGAACAGGAGGTGTGAGGTTGTCAGGCCCTCAATCTTGAGACGATGTTGTCAGTCCATCAATCTTGAATAGAATAACAGCATATGAGCAGAGGGAGCTAATATACTGTAGACAGGAGAGGTGCAGCAGTTGTAGGAGGTGTCACATTTGTTCAATGTGGAAGTAGGTCGTGCCCAAGAATAGGCAAGCGAAGAAATCCCTGTATTAAGATACCAAGATGTTGCAGTGTCAGACAGGATGTGAATGAATGGTTCAGAGAACCGACGAGTTGGTAAATTAGACACATATGCAACACTGGGTATCTTTATTGAGGAAACGTTTCGCCACACAGTGCTTCATCAGTCCATACAAAGAAGAATCGTGAAGAACAGGAGGAGTGTGAGGTTGTCAGGCCCTCAATCTTGAGACGATGTTGTCAGTCCATCAATCTTGAATAGAATAACAGCATATGAGCAGAGGAGCTAATATACTGTAGACAGGAGAGGTGCAGCAGTTGTAGGAGGTGTCACATTTGTTCAATGTGGAAGTAGGTCGTGCCCAAGAAATAGGCAAGCGAAGAAATCCCTGTATTAAGATACCAAGATGTTGCAGTGTCAGACAGGATGTGAATGAATGGTTCAGAGAACCGACTGCTCATATGCTGTTATTCTATTCAAGATTGATGGACTGACAACATCGTCTCAAGATTGAGGGCCTGACAACCTCACACTCCTCCTGTTCTTCACGATTCTCCTTGTATGGACTGATGAAGCCACTGTGTGGCGAAACGTTTCTCAATAAAGATACCCAAGTGTTGCATATGTGTCTAATTTACCAACTCGTCGGTTCTCTGAACCATTCATTCACATCCTGTCTGACACTGCAACATCTTGGTATCTTAATACGGGATTTCTTCGCTTGCCTATTTCTTGGGCACGACCTACTTCCACATTGAACAAATGTGACACCTCCTACAACTGCTGCACCTCTCCTGTCTACAGTATATTAGCTCCTCTGCTCATATGCTGTTATTCTATTCAAGATTGATGGACTGACAACATCGTCTCAAGATTGAGGGCCTGACAACCTCACACTCCTCCTGTTCTTCACGATTCTCCTTTGTATGGACTGATGAAGCCACTGTGTGGCGAAGAGTTTCCTCAATAAAGATACCCAAGTGTTGCATATGTGTCTAATTTACCAACTCGTCGTTCTCTGAACCATTCATTCACATCCTGTCTGACACTGCAACATCTTGGTATCTTAATACAGGATTTCTTCGCTTGCCTATTTCTTGGGCACGACCTACTTCCACATTGAACAAATGTGACACCTCCTACAACTGCTGCACCTCTCCTGTCTACAGTATATTAGCTCCCTCTGCTCATATGCTGTTATTCTATTCAAGATTGATGGACTGACAACATCGTCTCAAGATTGAGGGCCTGACAACCTCACACTCCTCCTGTTCTTCACGATTCTCCTTTGTATGGACTGATGAAGCCACTGTGTGGCGAAACGTTTCCTCAATAAAGATACCCAAGTTTTGCATATGTGTCTAATTTACCAATCATAAGTTATTATTTATATATTATAATAATAATCTACAAGTACATGATACGACTATTACACACCTAGCTAACATACTATATAGAACACCGGGTACCTAGTTACTGCTAGGTGAACACCGGGTACCTAGTTACTGCTAGGTGAACACCGGGTACCTAGTTACTGCTAGGTGAACACCGGGTACCTAGTTACTGCTAGGTGAACACCGGGTACCTAGTTACTGCTAGGTGAACACCGGGTACCTAGTTACTGCTAGGTGAACACCGGGTACCTAGTTACTGCTAGGTGAACAGGAGCAGATGAAACTAATAATAATAATATTATATATATTATATAATTATGCAATATGGTAATAGTTGTAGTAGTAGTTGTAGTAGAGGGCAGATGTTTGCGACCATTTATCTTTGAGTTACCAGACCGTGCCACGTGGAGGCCAGTGGTTCGTATTTAAGGTCCCCTCCCCCTCAATGTGTTTTTGAAGGTTTTCCCAGGTTCTTGTGTACAGGAGTCCATCTGTGTCCCCACTTCCTATCCTACACTATCCTACCTTCCCCAGGTTCATGTGTCCAGGAGTCCATCTGTGTCCCCTCAGATATTCTCCCTTCCCCACTACCCACTATCCTACACTAACCTACCTTCTCCAGGTTCATTTGTCCAGGAGTCCATTTGTGTCCCCTCAGATATTCTCCCTTCTCAACATCCTATCCTAAACTATCCTACCTTCCCCAGGTTAATGTGTCCAGGAGTCCATCTGTGTCCCCTCAGATATTCTCCCTTCCCCACATCCTATCCTACACTATCCTACCTTCCCGAGGTTCAAGTGCCCAGAGGTCAGCAGTCCCACCCCAGGTCCGTGGTTCAAGGTATACGCCTTTCACCACTTCCCTGAGGTCAGCAGTCCCACCCCAGGTCTGTGGTTCCAGGTATACACCCTTCACCACTTCCCTGAGGTCAGCAGTCCCACCCCAGGTCCATGGTTCCAGGTATACACCCTTCACCACATCCCTGAGGTCAGCAGTCCCACCCCAGGTCCATGGTTGCAAGTGTTCATCCATACACCCTTCACCACTTCCCTGAGGTCAGCAGTCCCACCCCAGGTCCGTGGTTCCAAGTGTTCATCCATACACCCTTCACCACTTCCCTGAGGTCAGCAAGTCCCACCCCAGGTCCATTATTGCAAGTGTTCATCCATACACCCTTCACCACTTCCCTGAGGTCAGCAGTCCCACCCCAGGTCCATGGTTGCAAGTGTTCATCCATACACCCTTCACCACTTCCCTGAGGTCAGCAGTTTTAGCCACCCTTGAAGCACTGTCCATATATGATATTACTACACAAGTGTATTAATGCGACATGACATCAGTGAATCCATGGTGTTTGCCACATTATTTGCATCAGGTGGCACTCAATTGAACTAGTGCTCCCACAAGGTACTAAGTGGTCCCAGATTTTTTTAATACTGCGCACACTGAGGGCGCAGACTTATTCTCTCATGTCTAGGCGACTCAGGCCTATTGCACTAAATTTGAAGGAATGAAAAATAAAACGTTGATCTACGTTCAGAGCAGTACGCGTACAAACGTATATCTACGTTTGGACAGTTTAAGGGTTAAGACTGCGTTGGTAAACGAATTTGTCGCTAAATGAGGAGCATACTATAATGGTAGTGGGTTTGTTTCAACTATCTTTAATATATTATATTATATTAATACATCGGCCAATTCCCACCAAGGCAGGGTGTCCCGAAAAAGAAAAACTTTCATCATCATTCACTCCATCACTGTCTTGCCAGAGCGGTGCTTTACATTACAGTTATAAAACATCAACATTAACACCCATCCTTCAGAGAGCAGACACTGTATTTCTTATCTCCAGGACTCAAGTTCGGCCTGCGGTTTCCCTGATTTCC
>WNWK01058960.1:0-10312 GCA_009830355.1 Cherax destructor | reverse complement strand
CCTCAGAACGACCCCCAGGAACTTCAGGCACCCCTGAGATCATCTATGTTTGTAAGTAAAACCCGTGCACCTGTATTGGGCCCCCTTTCCCCAAACATGCCGTCCTTTTTCCCCTTTTATAAATTCCTTTTCTTTAATATATAAACATAAAGATCATGTCACCCAACCCCCTTTTAACGCCTCTAGCTTCATTTTTTCCCACACACACACACAACACACATACACACATACACACACACACACAAAATCACAGTTCGGGGGATTAGTTTACTGAAATTTAAATTTTTCCAACTTCTTTGGGGGCCTTTTTCAGATGGGGGTTTCCATCTACGGGGGGTTTCAAATTTTGGCTCTTGTTCTGACGACTGTTTGGGGATACAGAAAGACTGGAAACAGTAGTGACAGATTTTATTTTAAAAAAAATATAATTTTTGGAGGTTCAAATTTAAAAAGCTCATTTTGGGCAAGATTCTCCATGATATCAGAAAGAGATGTTTGCCATGGACCCCATTACTCAACCCCTCAAAAAACCCATCATTGCGTCTATATTAAATTCCCCACGGACAGTCATAAAATAAAAAGAGGGCAGTTGACGTCAATGGATTCCTAACTTGTACAGCAGTTTTTCGGGACGATTAGTTGAGTTGGGAAATTAAATAAAATTGAGAGTAGAAAAAATGAGAGCTGAAATTTTTTTACCAGATCTTATATTATAAAGACGAGAACCACTGGAATACTCAGATCTCTGAAGGGGTTTGGAAGAAACACAAGAGAATCAGTACTTTTTTAAAAAAGGGAAGGATTTTTTCTTTTCTTTTTCCCCCCTTTTTGAAAATTACAAAATTTTTAAATTGGGGTATGGTATTTTTTTTTCCATATTTTCACCCCAGCGGGCCCCCAAAAAAAGGGTAAGAAGGTTTTCCAACTTATCCCCTCCCCAACTTATAAACTTAAATAATACAGGATAACCCCCTTTAAATTTAAAAGGGGAAAAAGTTACACCTAGCAGAGTGTGTCTGAGACTAACGCAGTCAAAAAGTTCCGCTCTCGTTTGTTCTCTTCCCTTTTTCTCGTCACTCTCGTGTCACGGGGGAGGCCTTGAAAAGAAGAACAAAGGGCTCGGGAGCACAGGTTTGGGTCATCACACATGTCAGTAAAATAACAGTTTTTGGCTTGGGGGTTTATCTGGAAGCAAGGGTTATGTATGAATGTGCGCCCCCACACACACACACACACGCACACACGCACACACGCCCCACACACCCCACACACACTAGTGGGTAAAGCTCTTGCTTTACGCACGGAGGGGCCGGGGTTTATTCCTGGGGGAAAATTTCAAATGTTTCCAACACACATACACACACACATATATAAAACAGGAAACAGGCCTAGTGTTAATTTAATGTGCCTTTGGAAAAATTTAATAACACACACACACACACACACACACACACACACATACATAAAAAAAAAAAAATATATATATATATATATTTTCGGGCCGATTAGGTTAAAAATGGGCCCAAATTTGCAAGAACTCGTCTAAAATTAAGTCCTTTCTAAAATTTTTCTTATACGTTTAAAGAAAATTTTTTCATTTTTGTTAAAAGAATTTATAATTTTGTACCAAAAGAAACTTTTTAAACCACCAACCTTATTACAACAAGCGCAATTTAATTTAGCCCTAACCCCAAATAAAATATTTTTTGATACGTTAACATTAATTTAATAATAAACAAACACAATGAAATATATTTTTTTGTTATGTTCAGAATGATTTTGGGGAAAATTTTTGCATATACAAATTTTCACTTGTCTTATATGGCAAGGTGAGCGTTGCTATTTGGGAAAAACGCAAGTTTTACCCTAAACGGAAGACATATATATATATATATATATATAAAAATATATATATATATATATATATATATAAAAAATATATATATATATATATATATATATATATATATATATATATATATATATGTATGTGTTTTGTGTGTGTTTATATGAAAACTATCAAAAAATTAGGAAATAAAAATTTAGACTTTTATTTGCTTTTTTTAAAACATCTTTGGGGCATGAGGGAATTTAAGAAGAGGCAATTTCATGTAGGTTCGACACTGGGGAAAATTTATTGATGAAGCTTTTCATAAAGTTAAAAAAACTTTAGGACAATAATACCGAGTATGTTTTAGAATGTGATGGTTTTTTCCCTATAATGAAAAACTTCCCCACCCCCCACAAAATCTTTTGGGGGTGAGAGAGATTTTTTTATATGGAAAAAAAAAATTAAAAATTCCCCCCGCCCAAAGTGTAAAAGGGGTTTTGATAGTCCATCCCTTGTAATGGCCCGTGATTCCTCTTTTTAGGGCAAAATGTAAAAATATATGAAGTTTAAATAAAACAACATAAATGTGTAGTATCTGGAACAAGAATCCAGAGCTTTGTTCATTCATGTAAGGTACGGGCCATTTTGAAAACGGGACTAATTATTAAATCAATAAAAACCTGCGACTAGTCACAGATCGAACCCGGTTTTTAACCCGCCTCATGGTGGGGAAAAACCGACGGCGCTCAAAACCCACGGGACCATACAAACCTACAAGAATCACGCACCCAGCAGACCCGGTGTTGTACCATGATCCAAGGAAAAGGGGGTCGGTGGATCCCTTTCAGAGCAAATTTCATTCTACTTCCGTTTGGTGAAATTAGCCTCCACAAGCAGTATATATTTATTGAACCCAGGAACGAGTGGTATTTAATTAATAAAACATTGCATGGGGGGACCGAACCCGTGTTGTTTTAGCCGCCCACAGTTATAATAACAATATAACTTTTTCCAATATGAATATTTTATTTCAAAAATGGACACAAGATTTAAGAGATACATTGCTGGAAAAAATGACATATACAGTACATGAGAATTGAAAGATAAAATTTTAGTACATATTGCACGTGCTTGTTACTGATTATAATGCGAAAATCTCATCCAGCTCCTCAGAGTGGGGACGTTCCCCAAAATACAGCAAACATTTCCCCCCTGGGAAAAGCAGCACTGAGTCGCTAGGGAAAAGAAAACCAGCAGCCCTGGGATTCCTAGTTACCCTGATAAGATTTTTAGCTTCTTTTGGGAAATTAGATGGACTCTTTTCCCCCGGGCCAAGGGTCTCCGCGCCTATGGGGAAAAAACATATAATGATGGGCAAATTCTCCATATTTCCTAGATTTTGGGAAATCCCCAAGGGGGCAGCTGCCCCCTTCCTTCCCGGTGTATTGGGGAAAGACAGCCAAAATAGATGTACATGTGTAGTCCCATCCACCTGCTTGCCGTCTGTCCAAGCTTGAAAGGTGATACCATCTGGCCATTATTCGCTTTCAATCAGATCTGCATAACTGGGGTGGCTTCCCTTTTTGCTGGGGAAACCGGTTTTTTTGAAGCTTTTCTTGATACTGTTATTAACCCCTTTATGCCTTGATTCTTTCTCTGGGATATACGGTAAAAACAAGACCCTTGAAACCCCCAAATTTTTTTTGCTGCTTCATCCCCCCAAAAACACCTGTGTTCGGCGAGAATAAGGGCCAAGTTGAAGAGCAACACCAATACAGATGATCTGTGGGGCGTGGCATGTGCCCAAGGGGAGAGTTGGGAACAGCCAATAGAAAGCCCCGCATGAGGACCCTACTGCCAGGAGGCAGGCTCTATCCTTCCCCGACACAATCTGAAGCATTATTGAGACTATATTCTCCAACATTGGGCTATCCCAGTGCAATTGTTTGTAGTTGTTTGGGGGACAGGTCTAGTTTCAGAGCTAGCTGGGCACCTCTGATGATGTGATTTCATGCTCTCCCAAAAAGGAGCATTGATTCCTTGTATCCAGCTGAAACAAAAGGGGAAAAGACCAGGAAATGTTCTTGTACGGCAACGCTCTTCTTGTCGAATAAGACAAGCGAAAATTTGTGTATGCATTAATTTCGCAAAAATCATTCTGAACCTAACGAAAAAAATTTCATTGTGTTTGTTTATTATTAAATTATTGTAAACTTATCTAACATATATTTAATTGGATTAGGCTAAATTATATTGCGCTTGTTATGATAAGGTTAGATGAGTTTTCTAAGGTTCTTTTGGTACAAATTATTAATTTTTTCATTAACATAAATGAAAAAATGAAATCTTTAAAAGTATAGAGAAAATTTTGGAAAGAACTTAGTTTTAAACGAGTTCTTGTTAAATTTACCAGTTTTACCTATTCGGCACGACATATATATATATATATATATATATATATATATATATATATATGTCGTCGATTAGGTAAAACTTGAGATTTGGCTTAAATAGCAACGCTCTTCTTGCCATATAAGACAAGTGAAAATTTGTGTATGCATAATTTCGCCAAAATCATTCTGAACATAACGAAAAAATATATTTCATTGTGTTTGTTTATTATTAAATTAATGTTAACGTATCTAAAATATATTTATTTGGGTTGGGGCTAAATTAAATTGCGCTTGTTGTAATAAGGTTAGGTATTTTTTAAAGTTTCTTTGGTACAAAATTATAAATTCTTACATTAACATAAATGAAAAATTTTTCTTTAAACGTATAAGAAAAATTTTAGAAAGGACTTAATTTTAGAGAGTTCTTTTAATTGACCATTTTTTCTAATCGGCAGACATATATATATATATATATATATATATTTTTGTCGTCCCGATTAGGAAAATTTCCCTTTTTTCAAATAGCAACGCTCCCCTTATATAAGAAAGTAAAAATTTTGTTAGCAATTTTCGCAAAATCATTCTGAAATAAAAAAAAAAATATTTCATTGTGTTTGTATATTATTAAATTAATGTTAACGTATCTAAAATATATTTAGTTGGGTTGGGGCTAAATTAAATTGCGCTTGTTGTAAAAAGGTTTTTTTTTTTTATTTTTTATTATAAAACCATGAATTTAAAAGAAAATCTTACAAAACTGCGCTTCACTATTGCTTAGAGCAAAAACAAAATAACCAGCAAACAGTGTCAATTCTGTATATAAAACAAAAAAACCTGACCAACAAGTATATACCACATAATATTTATACTATATGCATTCTTAAAAACATCCAAGATATACGGGCAGTGTAATCAACAGAAAAAAATGACTATTTTTTATGTTCTCACTATTTCATGAACCTCTAGATTGTTTAAATACAAATACGATAGCCAAATGATTATTACAAAATCTAAACCCCCCTCGGTACATCCATAAAAATAAATGACTGTTATCTCACCAGTACAATATATGGCAACATATTCCCTAAACCCTACAATCTTTCCCAAGAGTCCCAATGATTTTTAACGTAACAAAAAATTTTACATTATACAATACAAAATCAAAGGATATGTCATAGCGTTCTAAACCCTATGTCCATGTAAAAGAATGCATAAACCCTTAAAGCAAAATACTTCCTTAATATTTTCAATTTTCTTATTAATTAAGGAAACTGTGTACTCTTAATATCACCTTTTAACAAGTGAAATTTTTACAATATTGATAGAAAATTTATTTTTGAACTTTTGTGTTTTCAACACATTAAAGCAATATAACATAATTTAATTACCCCATTTGAAGGAACTAAATGCAGTTCCTATATTAAGCATGATTTAAAATTATAATTCTCAAAAACATCCTCCCAACACTAAAAAAAACCCCCGTTTTAAACCCCATTTAATTGAACATGCCCTTCGTCACGTCCTAATGTGTAT
This sequence comes from Cherax destructor, assembly GCA_009830355.1. Classification (NCBI taxonomy): domain Eukaryota; kingdom Metazoa; phylum Arthropoda; class Malacostraca; order Decapoda; family Parastacidae; genus Cherax; species Cherax destructor. The sequence goes on along the minus strand of WNWK01058960.1, from coordinate 4,555 downwards.
GGCCCATCCTAAACAATTTCATCCTCCTTTTCTTCCCTTTTCTCGCGTTTTTTTACCCCAACCTCAAAATCGAGTATGTTATTTCCCCGTCTTCCATTTCCCCAGGATCAAACAGCTAGACGTCTATATACACACGCAACAAATCTACCCCCACCCTACCTACTACTATCCCACATTGAATCCAGTCCATTCCCCCCTACATTTAATCATCGTAATAATTTTTCCCTGTTAAAGATCTATCCCCCTCAAAAACTCGCTCCCATTTCCCTCCATATAATACCCTTTTTCTAAAATGGTCCTATACACGCTCCCCGATAATGCCTGACCCTACAGACCCCCCCCCCTCCCGCTTTCCCCCACGATGGGCAAAACCGCAACTACATTTAATTGCCCGTCCTACTTTTTTTCGGTTTTCCCCTCCACATCAAAACTTAAGGCCCCTCAAGGGAAAATGTCCCCCCCCCCACCAAACAAACCCTTTAAAGCCACAGCCTCACTACCTCTAACGATTCACAAAAGTAAAAGATGATAGGCTGTCTTTATCCCACCACTGACATGCATTCGTACACAAACCCCATTCTATACAATGCCGTCCAGACGCCAATATACCCAATAAAATCTATATACTTCCCCCGCCCCTTGGCCTGAAACGCATCTTTCAAATTTCCCCCCAAATTCCTCCAATTATAAACCGGAAATTGTTCCCCCCCTGCACCCCCCCTACCCTATCACAACCCTCCCCAGCCTACCCACCTTTCCCCTTTTTAGGCTCCTCGCTATAACAACTGCCTTGCCATATCTTACACACCCGAAATTTCCCTTTCCCCCCACCACTTTCGTACATCCTCCATGACCCCCCCTACCCCAACCCCCGCACCCCCTTTTCAAAAACACTGTTTTACATAAAAGCTTTCACCCTATTTTCCAAGGGAATAAGTCCCAACCCACCTTTCGGACTTTCATCATAACGCCCTCCTTTTTAACCAGGCCTTCCAACCCCCAAAATACCTTAACATTTTCCCTTTTGTAATTTTTTTACCTCTTCCATCCTCAAAGGATACCCCAGCCACATTCCACACCTTACTATATACAAGAGTATTCACCACCCCCCCCTCTGTATTAGTGTTACACCCCCGCCTCCACCCCCTCATTCTCCCCAGAGCCCTACCCACCACCTCCACAGAATTTACCTGCCAGCCTTTTTCCACATCCGCCATAAAACTATTCCACAAATTTTAATCCTATCAAAAACCCTTTTATCCATACCCCTCCCCCAAGCCTCCTCCCCCCTTTCCCCACTTCCAAAACTTAGATTTACACCAGACCCTCATCCCCGTCGCCGCCCCAAAAAAACTATAATACGTCCACTTCGCCAACCCTTCCTCCCACCCACTAGACAGTTGTATCATCTACACCCCACTATTCCCACACCAAAGCCTCCCCCGTCCACTTTCTCCCCTCCCTTCCCCTATTAACCCATAAAAAAAATCTTGCAAACACGAATAGGGTTTGACAATGGACACCCCTGTCTCAATCCTTTCCCTCATCACCCGTCGTCCAACTTTTGTTCACCGCACCGACCTTTTCTGAATTATCAAAGTCTCTACCCATGCGGGAATGTCCTCTCCATATCCCCGTCTTCAACATAATTCCCAACATTCGTCGTCCCACTGTCATACCTTCCCCAATCAATTCCCGAACACCCCCCCCCCTTCCTACTCTCAATAAAATCCTTGAACGACCATGTCCCACATTCATCTTCTACCAGGATACAACTGCCCCTGATGTATGACTTTTTCAAGCACCAAATTTCATCCTTTACCCAATATTTTGCAAAATTTTATAATCCCCACACATGAGGGATAAGGCTCTATAATTTCCCGTCCTCTTCTCCCTTTCTTGGCACCAGAACAACCACCCCCCTCTCGGTTTTACCCAACCGCCCTTTCTTTCTAAAATTTAACAAAAGCACCAAACATTTCAATGTTTCCCAGTGTAATGTAAAAGCTTGGGGATTCCATCTATACCCGGTGCCTTTTCCCAAGTTAAAATAGCCACAGCCTCCCCCCCCTCCGCCACTTATACTTCCCTTAAACTCTCACACTCCCTTTTCCCACACGACACAGGATTCCTTCCCCAATAATCCCTCCCCCCCTACCCCTTCTGTCCTTCCGAATTTCCCCTCAAACCAAAATCAGCAAAATTTCTTATCCCTCTGTCTTTTAACCTGTCCAGTTATAGCCACCTACCCTGTAAAACTTCTACCCATTTTCGTAGTACACCTCTGTCTGTCTCTGAAGTGTCAACACGCAACCAGATGGTTTATCCCCCCCTAACGCTCCCCAATGCCTCCTGACTCTTATGTCCAAAAGGGGCATTTGAATGTCCTTTAACCCACCCTCAAGTCCGTATTTCCCCCAAACCCACTACCCCCCCAAAAAATTCCTGCAGCTGACCCCCTAAATCTTCGAAGACCAAACTTCCACCCAGCCCCCCCTTACCCTATTTCTGTAATATTCCCCTTTTTCTCTCTTGCCCTTTTTTCCCCCCCATTCCAGAAAATCCTTCTCCCTTCCCCTGCCCCCTTTCCCTTTCCCTAATACCCCCCCCAAATTTGGGAAATAATGTCCCTTTCCTCCCCCCCCACAAACTTCATTCATCTTCCAAAAAATATTTCCCGTACCCTTCCCCCCACGTCACCTCCACTAAAACCACGATGATCTGAAAAAACCCAAATCTAATGTCGAACCCTCCCCACTGTAACATCCTTGTGACATACATTCGATCTAATCTGGCAGCATATCCTCTTCTCACGAAGGTATGCTCTACACCCCCCATCTCCCCTTTTCACATCTAATCCCCACCCCCCAATAATTACGCAAGACCCTAACTCAAAACCCGCCCCCCTAGGTTCCCATCTTTTTTTCCCAATAATACAGTTCCGTCACCACCCAACACCGTAATATTGGCAGCCCCTCAAATAAAAAGTCAAGACATTCTCAAAATCCTTAACCCCCGATTACTGTCAGCAGGCATGTAAATACCTACAAAGACCCCTTATGCCTCCCAAAACCCCCATCCACCCCCCCTACTCTCTCCTCCCCCCTCCCAAGAAAATCGGAAGGGGGTGGGTTCTTTCACACCCACTGCCACCCCCCCCCTTTAACTTCCCGAGCTACCTAAATTTTGATACCCCTTTTAAACTCAAATTCTCACACCTGAAGTTATGCTCTTGATAAAACACGTCTATTTATCGTCTCAGTATAACCTATCCAACTACCTTTACTTCAGCCCTAAGGCCATTTGCATTTTTTTAAACACTGGAATACGCCAACGGGGCTTTCCCCGGGTTCGTGTTCTACCTGTGGCACCCTTTTCTATACTACCTTAGTCCTGTCTTGTCTCACACTATGTCCCCCCCCCCTTTTTCTGATCTCCCCCCTGTCCCTTTCCCCGGCCTTCCCCCCATCCTTCTTGCCTGAACGCTGGCCGGTGTTAGAACATCATCATCCGATGTTTCGCCAGCCCTTTTCTAGATTTCCCCCCAAACCCCCATCTCATCCGTGCTCACTTCCTTTCCCTATGCACAATGGCCCCCACCCTCGCTTCTGTAGCCTGCTGCCCTTCCTCTAACACATTAACAGCTTGGATAAGCCTTTTCCCCCCTCCCTGCAATGTTCCGTTCGTTCCCGGGCATCCACCTCCGAACCAGCCAGAAAAGTGCTTATCATCTTTACTGGTTTCGGGAATTCCTCTTGTTGCACACCCTCCACCGTCCCCTCATCTCTGTACATGTTCCAATCACCCATGGCGAAGCACCCAGTGCTTCAGGGAGTGTCACAAACGGTCCTCCATCCTTGCACACATCTGCCCAACTGGTTTCCCACCCACCACATTCCCGGCAGGTTCCCAAAAGGGGTTGTACCACAGGTACATTTTAGTCACCATTTCGACCCAGGGTTTTGGGGGACCCCGCCATATGATCGTTGCCCCCACATTTCAAGTCTTACGCTGTCCTGCGTGTGACAAACACTTTCGTCCTAAATTGTCCAGCATGACATATGACGGTATGGGGGAAGGCTTTTTTAAAATGGGCCCTCAGGCAATCCTTTTAAAAATTTGTCCGTCCAAGCCCCATTGTTGCGTGACTTACCTATTGTTAAATCTACTTTGGTCCCCCCTGGGTTTAAATGGCCCTTTCTCAGCATAAGTATAGTAGGCCGAAAATCCCTTAGCCGACCCCTAATCCATGTTACGATGATACATTCCTCCTGGTAGCGTTCCACTATCTTCTCATGCCTCTTGTTTAATTTCACAAAAAATTCCCCGGCCATTCAAAGGGAACCGAAAGGTCATCGTTTATAACACCAAAAGGGGTCACGGATAATCGTGGCAGCAAAACAGAAGCATTTACTGGGTAGATAGCTCCCTGTAGTAACTCAATACACACTGTGTTGCGTCTCCCCCTCATACTGGCGCCATCTTTCGAAAAAAGGGAAATTGGAAGACTTTTTTTTTTTTATTTTATTTATAAAACACATACAGGTACATTAAC
>WNWK01058959.1:0-10312 GCA_009830355.1 Cherax destructor | reverse complement strand
GAGTTTCAAACTTAATCCGTTCCAGGAGCTAGTTCTAAAGTCGAAGCAATATTTCCCATAAGAAATAATGTAAATCCAATTAATCCGTTCTTGCTGTCAGAAGACATGAGAAAATAGTACAGTGGACCCCCGGATTTCGTACTGCTCCCAACTCGAACAATTATGTAAGTGTATTTTTGTAAGTGCTTTTGTAAGTGTATTTTTGGGGATCTAAAAGGACTAATCTAATTTACATTATTCCTTATGGGAACAAATTCGCTCGAACAGCACTCGAACAGCATTCTGGAACGAAATATTGACGAAATCCGGGGTCCACTGTACTTCAATATGATGTTATTACCAGCTCTACGGGTTATTTATCTATCACAATTCATCTAATATGACATAATAAACAATAAAAATAACATAAAAACCTGATATACACTCTAGAATGAATAAAATATGTATCTCAATATGTATGTGATGCGGGAGGACAACGCTCGCAGGCATTCTTGCTCTAGCTATGAAACGGAGTTTGTGAGGCAAACTGCATTAGATCATAAGAAAACCATAATGTACAAATGAACTGGTGTACATACACCTTTTACATACCTTGCAGAAGATAGGCAGAGCGGCTTACACTTAATTGCTACACTCTTAACCCTTTGACTGCCGAACCCCAAAAAAAAAAAAAATTTTTCTTATGAAATGATAGAGAATCTTTTCCCGATGGTAATAGCACCAAAATACGAAATTTGATGGAAAACTTACGGAATTACGCTCTCGCAAAGTTAGTGCTCTCTGCAATATATATGCATCGGCGATTCGCCATTTGAGCTATTTTCGGCCAATTCCATTGTTCCAGTTGACCAAATTCATAGCTATTTCTTTAGAACTCCATTTGTTCTATTGATTGAGTACAAGAAACGCCAAAAACCAATTGCAACTACACAATAAAGTGGTCAGAATTTGGAAATTTGGCCAATTAAATGCAAAATAAAAGATGTCAATTTCAAAATAGGGTCCAGAATAAATAATGCAGACATTCCTGGCACTAAAATAAGATTTTCTCTTCATTAGTCAGTCTTTAGGCCCCTCTTATATTACTCTAGCTTTCTATTTTGATTTTTATTCACACAAAATAAAAGATTTACTGTTATGCAGACTACTGCATTATTGTAAAATGGTATAAATAATATCAGTGCACTTGTGAAAGAATATTAGACTCACCAGTTGACGTGTATTGGACGTGTGGCGTGATGTGATTTGTTTCCTCTGAATATTGGCAAAATCAAACATTTCCGCTACTTTGAGCTCAATTTCAAGGTCGTTTCATCATGAAACTAATCAAAATCATCTCTATTTTTGTAATATGTTTTACATTCTATCATATGAGGCCAGGAAAAGAGAATACAACCATAAATACTATACGAAATACACCCAAAGTCGGCGTTTTAATAAAAACATGGTCAGTTTTTTTCTCATTATGCACTGCGGGCTGCAGGATTTTTATACAGCGCACACTGACCACACAGATCCATTCTCTAACATGTGGGCCTACCAGCTTTCTCCACTTGATTTAAAGCCGCTAGAATTTTTGAGTATATATATACGTCAGAAGCAGTGGCTCGTAAGACATATATATACGAATCGAAACAGTCAAAGGGTTAATGCTACACTCTTAATACCTTGCAGAAGATAGGCAGAGTGGCTTATGCTTAATTGCTACGCTCTTAACAGTTTGGGGTCGGTGCCGTACTAGTACGTTTTACGAGCAGGGGTTGGTGCCATACTAGTACGCGTAAATTCTAGCATCCTCAAATTAAGTGGGAAATGGCGGGTAGCCCTACATATAAAAGAATGGGTCTATGTGGTCAGTGTGCGCATATAAAAATCCTGCACCACACACTGCATAATGAGAGAAAAAAACTCTGACCATTTTTTTAAATTTTAAAACAGCGACTTTGCAGTCTATTTTCGTATGGTATTTATTGGTGTATTCTCGTTTTCTTGGTCTCATTTGATAAAATGGAAGATATATTACAGAAATAGAGATGATGTTGATTGGTTTGACAATGACAAGTACCTTGAAATTGAGCTCAAAGTAGCGAAAATGTTCGATTTTTGACGATGTTCAAGAGTAAACAAATCACACCATGCGTCCAATATGCATCAACTGGTGAGTCTAATATTCATGCACAAGTGCTCTGATATTATTTATACCATTTATACAATGATGCAGTTGTATACATAACAGTAAATCTTCTATTTTTTTGTGAGAATAAAAATTCAAAGTGAAAAGCAAAAGTAATGTAAGAGGGGCCTGGAGACGTGACTAATGAACAGAGAAGATGTTATTTTAGTGCCAGGAATGTCTGCCTTGTTTATTCTGGATCCTATTTTGAAATTGGCATCATTTGAAATTTGTGTGAAATTGGCCAAATTGCCATTTTCTGACCACTATTTTGGGTAGTTGAAATTGGTAAATAGGCGGTTTCTTGTACTCAATCGATAGAAGAAATGGAGTTCTAGCGAAATAGCTATAATTTTAGTAGACTGAAACATTGGAATTTGCCGAAAATAGGGCTCAAAGTGGGCGAAATCGCCGATGCGTAAATGTCATCAATACCGCTAACTTCGCGAAAGCATAATTCCATTAGTTTTCGATCAAATTTCATAATTTTGGTGGTGTTATGATCGGAAAAAGATTCTCTATCATTCCATAAGATTTTTTTTTTTTTTTCCAAAAAAATTTCGACCCCCCCAGGAACAGGTTTCCGAGAAGGCCTGTCGACCCCCAAAGGGTTAATGCTACACTCGTAATGCTGCACTCTTAATGCTGCACTCTTAATGCTACACTGAACTTAACTGCTTTAAACTCCACATCTTGTGCCTGTTATGGTTGCAGGAATACATTAAAATCACTAAGAGTGTGTTATTAGTTTTGAAGATGCCATATTAATAGAGTGGTACCCTGAGTTTCGGCCATAATTCGATCCAGGAGGTTGTTCAAGTGCTATTACCAAACAAATTTGTTCCCATAAGGAATAATGTAAATTAGATTAATCCATTTCAGACCCCCAAAAATACACTTACAATAATACGCTTACATAATTGTTCGAGTTGGGAGGTGGCCGAAACTCGGGGTTCCACTGTATTATATAATAAACACGCTACGTAACATATAAATTAACATAAATATGAGATGTTTTTCCAGTCGGCTTGACGGAGTGAACAAAACCATTCGTGTCCGGACTGGTAACAACAACAGCAACAACTGGTTTGTTTACCAAACTCGCAAACCTTCTACACTCTCATGTACTCATGTACTCATCTTGTTTACTCACCTCTCACTCTACATTAAGACTACAAATATTTTAAGGTAAGTAATGAGTGTACTGTGTACAGTAATACCTGGTTAACGATATTAATCCGTCAGAGAGGGCATATCTTTAACCGAAACAATCATTAACCAAATCAATTTTCCCCATAAGAAATAATGGAAATAAAATTAATCCGTCCAAGACTTTCAAAAGTAGTAAAATAAAAATAACATAAATATAACAATAAATAAATAACAATAAATAAATAACAATAAATAAATACAGTAGTAGGTTGGTAGACAGCAACCACCCAGGGAGGTACTACCATCCTGCCAGGTGACTGTGAAACAGAAACCTGAAACTGTTTTACATGATGGTAGGATTGCTGGTGTCTTTTTTCTGTCTCATAAACATGCAAGATTTCAGGTACGTCTTGCTACTTCTACTTACACTTAGGTCACACTACGCAAACATGTACACGTTTATGTATACACACTCATCTGAGTTTTCTTTGATTTTATCTTAATAGTTCTTGTTCTTATTGCTTTTCCCTTTCATATCCATGGGGAAGTGGAATAAGAATCTTTCCTCCGTAAGCCATGTGTGTTGTAAAAGTCAACTAAAATGCCGGGAACAATGGGCTAGTAACCCCTTTTCCTGTATAGCTTACTAAAAAGAAGAAGAAGAAAACCGTCAAAGTGGGATGTTTGAATGTGCGTGGATGTTGTGCAATGATAAGAAAGAGATGATTGTAGATGTTATGAATGAAAAGAAGCTGGATGTCCTGGCTTTAAGTGAGATAAAGCTGAAGGGGATAGGAGAGTTTCAGTGGGGAGAAATAAATGGGATTAGATCAGGGGTTTCAAATAGAGTTAGAGCTAAAGAAGGAGTGGCAGTAATGTTGAATAATCGGTTATGGCAGGTAAAGAAGGAATATAAATGTATAAATTCAAGGATTATGTGGAGTAAAATAAAGGTTGGATGTGAAAAGTGGGTTATAGTAAGTGTTTATGCACCTGGAGAAGAGAGAAGTGTAGAGGAGAGAGAGATTTTGGGAAATGTTGAGTGAGTGTGTGGGGAGTTTTGAACCAAGTGAGAGAGTAATTGTGGTTGGGGATCTTAATGCTAAAGTGGGTAAAAATGTTGTGGAGGGAGTAGTAGGTAAATTTGGGGTGCCAGGGGTAAATGTAAATGGGGAAACATTAATTGAGCTATGTGTAGAAAGAGGTTTGGTAATAAGTAATACATATTTTATGAAAAAGAGGATAAATAAATATACAAGGTATGATATAGCACGTAAGGAAAGTAGTTTGTTGGATTATATATTGGTGGATAAAAGGTTGATGAGTAGGCTTCAGGATGTACATGTTTATAGAGGGGCAATGGATATATCAGATCATTATTTGGTTGTAGCTACAGTTAGAGTAAAAGGTAGATGGGACAAAAAGAAAATGGCAACAGCAAGTAAGAGAGAGGTAAAAGTGTATAAACTAAGGGAGGAGGAAGTTAGGGTGAGATATAAGCAACTATTGGCAGAAAGATGGGCTAGTGCAAGTAGGAGTAGTGGGGGGGTTGAAGAGAGTTGGGATAGTTTTAATAATGCAGTATTAGAATGTGGGGCAGAAGTTTGTGGCTATAGGAGGGTGGGTGCAGGAGGATAGAGGAGTGAGTGGTGGAATGAAGAAGTAAAGGGTGTGATAAAAGAGAAAAAGGTAGCTTATGAGAGGTTTTTACAAAACAGAAGTGTTAATACAAGAGCAGAGTATATGGAGAGTAAAAGAAAGGTGAAGAGAGTGGTAAGAGAGTGCAAAAGAAGAGCAGATGAAAGAATGGGAGAGGCTCTGTCAAGAAATTTTGCTGAAAACAAGAAAAAATTTTGGAGTGAGATAAACAAGGTAAGAAAGCCTAGGGAACGAATGGATTTGTCAGTTAAAAACAGAGTAGGGGAGTTAGTAGATGGGGAGCTGGAGGTATTGGGTAGATGGGGAATATTTTGAGGAACTTTTAAATGTCGATGAAAAAGGAAGGCGGTAATTTCATGTACTGGCCAGGAGGTACAACATCGTTTAGGAGTGAAGAAGAGCAGGTGTGAGTGTGGGGAGGTGCGTGAGGCATTACGTAGAATGAAAGGGGGTAAAGCAGCTGGAATTGACAGAATCATGACAGAAATGTTAAAAGCAGGGGGGGATATAGTGCTGGAGTGGTTGGTATTTTTGTTTAATAAATGTATGAAAGAGGGGAAGGTACCTAGGGATTGGCAGAGAGCATGTATAGTTCCCTTATATAAAGGGAAGGGGGGTAAAAGAGAGTGTAAAAATTATAGGGGAATAAGTTTACTGAGTATACCAGGTAAAGTGTATGGCAGGGTTATTATTGAAAGAATTAGAGGTAAGACAGAGAGTAGGATTGCAGATGAGCAAGGAGGCTTTAGAGTGGGTAGGGGATGTGTAGATCAAGTGTTTACAGTGAAGCATATATGTGAACAGTATTTAGATAAAGGTAGAGAAGTTTTTATTGCATTTATGGATTTAGAAAAGGCATATGATAGAGTGGATAGGGGAGCAATGTGGCAAATGTTGCAAGTGTATGGAATAGGTAGTAAGTTACTGAAGGCTGTAAAGAGTTTTTATGAGGATAGTGAGGCTCAGGTTAGGGTGTGTAGGAGAGGGGGAGATTACTTCCGGTAAAGTAGGTCTTAGACAGGGATGTGTAATGTCACCATGGTTGTTTAATATATTTATAGATGGGGTTGTAAAAGAAATAAATGCTAGGGTGTTGGGGAGAGGGGTGGATTAAATTATGGAGAATTAAATGCAAAATGGGAGTTGACACAGTTACTTTTTGCTGATGACACTGTGCTTATGGGAGATTCTAAAGAAAAGTTGCAAGGTTAGTGGACGAGTTTGGGAGAGTGTGTAAAGGTAGAAAGTTAAAGTGAACATAGATAAGAGTAAGGTGATGAGGGTATCAAACGATTTAAATAAAGAAAAATTGGATATCACATTGGAGAGAGGATTATGGAAGAAGTAAATGTTTTCAGATATTTGGGAGTTGATGTGTCAGCGGATGGGTTTATGAAGGATGAGGTTAACCATAGAATTGATGAAGGAAAAAGGTGAGTGATGCATTGAGGTATCTGTGAGACAAAAAACATTATCCATGGAGGCAAAGAAGGGAATGTACGAAAGTATAGTGGTACCAACACTCTTATATGGGTGTGAAGCATGGGTTGCAAATGCTGCAGCGAGGAGGAGGCTGGAGGCAGTGTAGATGTCCTGTCTAAGGGCAATGTGTGGTGTAAATATTATGCAGAAAATTCGAATGTGGAAATTAGGAGAAGGTGTGGAGTTACTAGAAGTATTTGTCAGAGGGCTGAAGAGGGGTTGTTGAGGTGGTTTGGTCATTTAGAGAGAATGGATCAAAGTTGAATGACTTGGAGAGCGTATAAATCTGTAGGGGAAGGAAGGCGGGGTAGGGGTCGTCCAAGAAAAGGTTGGAGGGAAGGGGTAAAGGAGGTTTTGTGGGCGAGGGCTTGGACTTCCAGCAAGCATGTGTGAGCGTGTTAGATAGGAGTGAATGGAGACGAATGGTTTTTGGGACATGATGATCTGTTGGAGTGTGAGCAGGGTAACATTTTGTGAAGGGATTCATGGAAACCAGTTAATTGATTTAGTTGGACTTGAGTCCTGGAAATGGGAAGTACAATGCCTGCACTTTAAAGGAGGGGTCTGAGATAGTGACAGCTGGGAGGGACTTTTCCAGCTGTCGTATCTGAGCTCCTCTGCAAAGACAGTGATTATGTATGAGTGTGGTGAAAGTGTTGAATGATGATGAAAGTATTTTTCTTTTGGGGATTTTCTTTCTTTTGGGTCACCCTGCCTCGGTGGGAGACGGCTGACTTGTTGAAAAAAAATAAATAAATAAATAGTACACATGTAAATATAGTACAATAACATGTCACTTACATTTATTGAAGAGTTGTTGATGTGTGGAGGACGGAGGAGGAGAAAGGATGGAGTATAGTATGCTAGTGTTTGGAAGGGGAATCCTTCCATTAACACTGCAGGTGGCAAGTTCTTTTCTGGGGTTACTGGCCTTTTCTTTTAATGTCACACTCCTGCATGAATGGTACACTTCCTGCATGCCTGCTACACTCCCTGCATGCCTGCTACACTCCCTGCATGCCTGCTACACTCCCTGCATGCCTGCTACATTCCCTGCATGCCTGCTACACTCCCTGCATGCCTGCTACACTCCCTGCATGCCTGCTACACTCCCTGCATGCCTGCTACACTCCATGCATGCCTGCTACACTCCCTGCATGCCTGCTACACTCCCTGCATGCCTGCTACACTCCCTGCATGCCTGCTACACTCCCTGCATGCCTGCTACACTCTCTGCATGCCTGCTACACTCCCTACATGCCTGCTACACTCCCTGCATGCCTGCTATACTCCCTGCATGCCTGTTACACTCCCTGCATGCCTGCTACACTCCCTGCATGCCTGCTACACTCCCTGCATAAATGCTACATTCCCTGCATAAATGCTACACTCCCTGCATAAATGCTACACTCCCTGCATAAATGCTACACTCCTGCATAAATGCTACACTCCCTGCATAAATGCTACACTTCCTGCATGCCTGCTACACTCCCTGCATGCCTGCTAAACTCCCTGCATGTCTGCTATACTCCCTGCATGCCCGCTACACTCCCTGCATGTATGCTACACTCCCTGCATGCCTGCTACACTCTCTGCATGCCTGCTACACTCCCTACATAAATGCTACACTCCCTGCATGCCTGCTACACTCCCTGCATGCCTGCTACACTCCCTGCATGAATGCTACACTCCCTGCATGAATGCTACACTCCCCGCATGAATGCTACACTCCCTGCATGAATGCTACACTCTCTGCATGAATGCTACACTCCTGCATGAATGCTACACTCCCTGCATGAATGCTACACTCCCTGCATGAATGCTACACTCCCTGCATGAATGCTACACTCCTGCATGAATGCTACACTCCCTGCATGAATGCTACACTCCCTGCATGAATGCTACACTCCCTGCATGAATGCTACACTCCTGCATGAATGCTACACTCCCTGCATGAATGCTACACTCCCTGCATGAATGCTACACTCCCTGCATGAATGCTACACTCCCTGCATGAATGCTACACTCCTGCATGAATGCTACACTCCCTGCATGAATGCTACACTCCCTGCATGAATGCTACACTCTTTATCACAGGGCTGGCACTGGGAGCTTTTTTTGGACCCATGGTAGCTTATTTAGCAGTTCAAGAAATTAAAACGGGGGAATAATGACAATATACGGGTATGAATGGGGGGTGGGTGGGGGGTCCCCCTTTTTTTGTAGACAATAGCACACTGACCCCCCGGGGAGTGCGTCAGCGGGGCGCCACCACGCCCATCCGAAGGGGCCGCCCCGAAGAAAAACAAACCCCAATCTTTTTTTTTAGTCATAAATATCGAAAGAAAAATTTAACTGACAGCACGTTAACCGAGGATGACTGTATATGCTTTTTTATCCTCTATGGCATTTTAAAAGCCTAGTATATAATGTGGGGGAGTTGGGTACCCAGATGGGGGTTACATACCTACCACACACTGATCCCACCTACCTACCTTACTATTCACCTTGCACCCTATATTAAGACCATTAAGACTACAAATATTTTAAGGAAAGTTATGAGTGTACTTTTTGGGTTTTATCACTCTAGGACATTTTTAAATGCCTAGTATATAATGGGGGTGGGAGCCAGATGGTGGAAAATTTACCCCCCTTTAAAACCCTTACCTACCTTACTATTCACCTTGCCCTTATATTAAGACATTAAGACTACAAATATTTTAAGGTAAGTAAGGGGTTTACTGTATATGCATTTTTCGCCCCGGCATTTTTAAATGCCTAGTATATAAATGTATTGTTACTCGGGAGAAACAAAACCAGACTGGGGCCTACGACGGTTGCACGGGGAGGCACGAGACGGGGCAGGCAGACAGATGTGGAGGGGGACGAAACACGGGGACAGTCCTCGGGGCAAAAAATTTTGCTGAAAAAAAAAGTTCTAAACTCGAAAAATACGATACCAGGGGATTCAAACTTGGGGTTCCCCTGTACCTGAAGTTATACCTGGGGGGGTTCCGGGGGCAACGCCCCCCTGGTTTGGCCCCGGCCTCATGGTGGGGTCGGGGGCCCGATCAACCAGGAAAAGGGAAATCAGCTATAATATACATTATTTTTGGGATGAATACTGGTCAGAGAGCCTTTAAAACCCCAGGGTGGAAAAAGGCCCTCGCCAAGGGGGAGAGGCTGTACTACCTTATTGTTTAATATCTGAGTTAAAAAATTTTTTCCAGAAACCTGGGAAAAAAGGGGATATAGATTCATCAATGATTTTGCATTTCATTATTATACAATATCACTGTTAACTTTTTTTTTTTTTTTTTTTTAACCATCAGTCTGATTATTCCTAGATCTATTACAGCTTTGATTCCTTGGCCTATTATTTTTAAAACCCCAGGGGCCCCACCTCCACTTGTTTGTTATTATTCATTGTTATCTAAGACTCTCAAAGAAAAAAAAACAATTAACACCTCTAGTCCTCACATTCAATTCTTCATGCTACATTTTTAGTAGACAAAAAGAGAAAAAATTTCTGTTTCTGACTACAGTAAGATTTCGGAAAAAGAATTTCAAACTCTTCAGTTTATTGCACTGTTCAGGGCCTTACAATCCCCAGGAGATGGTTGCCGGTTTTATTTTCCCGTACTAGGTTATTTCTTGCAATATTTCTGGAGGTTCCTGGTCTTTATTAGTGACCAACAAGTCTAGCATCAAAAAAAAAAAATTGGGTTTTTAGGCTGTTTGCATTTTTTTATAAGTTACTAGCTCTTTATTTTCAGTTTGTCAAACCTTGATTTAAAAGATTTTTAGTAGGGGAGGTTAATTGTCCATTAAAAAACCCAAAAAATA
>WNWK01058958.1:0-10312 GCA_009830355.1 Cherax destructor | reverse complement strand
ACATAAAGATATCTTATTAATGAAAATAAGATACTTGATATATTAAGCAAATTTCTTCAATTTGCTTGTAACAGATAAGTGAACTGTAGATATAAATCCAGATACAGTCCTGTTAACCCTTTTAAGGGTTAGTTCCTAGGCCTTTGTGTATCCATATACTCTTGTGCTACCGTCCCCAGGATGGATATGGGGTGCACAATAAACTAGCCACTTTGGTGGCAAAATCTAATCTAAATTTATTCGGTGTATGTCACACTCCCATATAGACTGCCTCCCAACCAGCGAACTGGGTGCTAAGGGTTTGACGGTTATTAGGGCACCCATCGACCCAGACTTGCCAACCTGCTGGTTGAGTACGGTGCACTCTCTCTGGCTTTTGATTTTGCCATCTGTTACCATCGTGAACACTTATTATTATTCCATCTGTACATATTTGTATATAGTGTATGAAGGTAAAATATACATTAAAGTCTATCTGTTGAGTTTTTTTGCTCCAAACCCCATTACGACCAGGTCACAGGCCATTTATTTCCTGCTTATAATATGTGGAGCTCTGTCTGGGAGCTGGAGCTAGAGCTGGTCTTGGTATCTTGCTATCGCCTTTTGTATTGCCTGTCAGTCTTTCTACTATGTGTGCATCCTGCAAGTTGTACTGTGCTCTTGCTGCTTGTTGCGTGCATTGCAAACGTCGTGTTAATACCACCAACATGGGTGAGGAGGTTAGTGTCTAAATATACTCTCCTAAATCTGCCCAAACTATCTCTACAGCGTTGATGGTCAATTGTTCGTTCTATTGTCATAGAATACCAACGAACCCCTTCACTGCTGCGCAACTTCGTGACATTATTCGTACTATATTAAGGGTTGAAGCAACAAACTGAGGTATCTCCAGCTACAGGAGCTGTTAATGGCCGATCTCCGCTTAGGTTCTTCGTAATGTGGGGGTAACACCAGAGCAATCAGACCAGCTGTCTCGTGAAGCAGGTGGTGCACTGGGTTTGTCTCAGGACGAGTCAGTTTCGTTGGTGCTTGAGTTTACAAAACTCAATCTCGAAACAACCAGAGAACAGCGAGCATTTGCTAAAGAAGAGTTTGATAGAGAAAAGGAGGGAGGCAATTTAAGCAGACTGTTGGACTACTTTAGCGTGGAAAAGCAGTGCCATTAGTCCCTCGCTTTGTTGACTGAGCCTGAACAGTTTTTCAGGCATTTGAAACCAGGCTCCAGCACTGAGCTGGCCTGAGAAGCATGATCAGCACTGTACAGCAAAGCACAAGAGTTCACATTTGTTTTAAATAATGAAGAATTTGCTGATTATCGGGTTATTTAAAACAACGGTTCTTGGAGCATATCAGTGTATTCCCGCCAAGTACAGAGGGAATTCAAATTGTGCAAGCGTCAGCTGGCAGTTTCATGTAGATTTTGTAAGGCAGTGGTCAAAACTTCAAGTGGTATAAAGTGAGTGGTGTCGCCAACTTCAGTGATCTGGTGCAGTTACTTTTGGTGGATAACCTGCTGGAATCGTTGGACAAGGGTTTAGAGTCTTTTTTGAAGATAATCGTTCACCACAGCATTGGAAGCAGCCAGGCTGGCTGGAAACTTTTGAGGCAAACCATTCCTTGTCCAAGCGGTTTAATCTTCCCAACAGCCTGGCATGAATAAAAATCTTCAGAGACGAGATCCTGACTGGGGGACGAAGTGGCAGGACGAGGGTGAATAACGACTCCAACCAATTGTCGTCTGGTGAGCCATGACATCAAACTTGCGTCAACCTGGTGAGCAACGACGCCAGTACAGAGTGGCGCCAGCCTCAAATCAACAGGAAACCAAAGAAAAATATGAGGTAACCTGTTTCCGTTGTCAAAACCCAGCCATGTTAAGCTAACTGCGTTGCCCCAACCCTTAGGAAAAATTAACATCTTCCTCTTGAGATGAACCAGAAAGAAGTAGAGTGTGGTATGGCCCATACTACAGTACCTGCCACATCTCCCTTCTGTTAGAAGAATTTAGAGGAGCTGTGTTTTCTGTCCCTTTACTTAAGATATATGTGCAGAGTAAATATAGTATTTGACTGTAGGTTTTTTGGGGGATTCTCATGAAAGATGCTGTGTTATTGCTGGGTAAAAACATTCTTAATTCGACAAAATGTCCAGAACCTCTAGTGATAATTTTCCCCGATATTGGCCATAACTCGAGCAAAATTCCAAGGGGATGTCTGTCGAAAATGTTTACCCATCCTTGGACGACTCAGATCTAGGGCTGACAATTTATTTTACGAAGAAAACTGGCCAGGACCTCGTAAATTTAGTGAAAAGTCCCAGACCAAGCCTTCCTACTCCGGGGTTGCAGGATTGCCAGATATCTGTTTCCATGCCCGAGGACTCCCCTTTTTGGAAGAAACAAGACATCCTTCCCTAAACTCGCTTTTCAGGCAGCCATGGGTGAATCCCACTCAGATAACGCAAATATAAAAATTTAAAAACAACCTACTGTTCTTCACAGGCTTGGGAAGGACGTAGAGGAAAGCCCAAAAAACCCATAGAATGGTAGTTCCTAAGAAATAGGACACAAATTTTGAACATAGCTCACAATTCCTTTTAGGGAAATTATTTGAAATTACAAAACCCTTTTTAGAATATTGTAAGTTTTACTCCAAAAATAAGGGAAGATGTGAAGAATCACATCCGCTCTTGTAGGAATGTCAGGGAAATAGGTAAACCTGGGCACCCCTTAAGTTGCCTTCATCCCATAACTGCGGGTGGGGAACCGTTTCGAGCTAATCATTGACTGTGTGGACCATTACCAAAATCCAAGTCAAGAAAAACCCAAAACTTGTTTACTATCATGGACAAAGCTACTAGGTATCCGGAAGCAGTCCCATTGCGCAGTATCAATACCAAAGCCATTCTTAAAGCCATGATAAATTTTTATCTTATTTTGCATTCTTAAGTCTATCCAGAGTGACCAGGGTACTAACTTATATCTACAAACATTGTATAGCACTTTGCCTGGAATTTTGGGTTATCCTAGGTAATTTACACTATGTATAATAACTGTACTTATGTGTACATGTGAGAAAGAGACAGAGAGAGAGATATTACAGATATATATAGACAGAGATACAGCCAAAGCTTTCAAGAAAGCTTTAACTAGGCTTGGTATAATTCATAATTATCAATTGCCTATCATCCTCAGTCTCAAGGCGCCTTGGAAAGATTTCATCAAACGTTAAAAACCAGGATGAGAACCTTGCATGCATTTTCCTACAGACTGGGATGAATCACTTCCTCTGTTGCTGTTCGCAATGAGAGAAACGGGACAGGAATCCACAGGGTACAGTCCATTTGAGGTAATCTTCGGGAACAATTACGAGGTCCCTGCGAGTGCTCAAGGAAGGCTGGATGGGAGAAGACGCGGCATAACACTCTACAACCCTTCTTCATGGTTCCAGGTGGCAGTCAGTTGGCTAAGGCTAACTTAAAATCTGCTCAAAACACTATGAAACAGAGGATGACAGAAACACAAAGTTTCGCTCCTTCAATCCGGGAGACAAGGTGCTGGTGCAGGAACCTATACCTGGCCACACCTAATTAAAAGCTAGATTTATGGGACCCATGCAAATCAAAAGTAAAACCCCTGATGAAATTATGTGGCAGCTCCCTTAATAAACCCTCGAAAAGTAAAATTTACCACATAAAGTCCTCTGCCTCTGGAGACAACCCTGATTCCTTGCAAATCTTTCCCAGAAGTTCAAGTTAAGCTTCCAAATTCTGTCCTCCTGGGACCCTAGCCTTTTAATAAGTCTAACTGTACTTTTACAAATTTACTCCTGACATATTTTCGGATGTTCCGAAAAAATGTACCCTGGGATATCATGATGTAGATGTTTGAAACACTAAGCCTAGTAAACTCTCCCCTACAGAGTTAATCCTAAAAAACAGAGGCTACTTCAGGAGGAGGTAGCATTTCTGTTAGAACACTGGTTAGTGGAGGAGTCATTCAGTCCGTGGGCTTCACAGTGTATCCTTTTTAAAAAAGTTTGATGGAGGTTTTAGAATGTGTTCAGACTACTGTAAGGTGAATGAGGTCACTATTCCAGCTGTTTACTCTCTGCCAGTTTGGATGACGTAGTGGACTTTGTGGGTAAGGCTACTCTTGTTTCCAAACTAGACCCCCTTTAAAAGGGTTACTATCAGGAACCTTTGACAATAAGGCGAAGGAAATCTCTGCCTTCGTAATTCCAGTAGGTCACTACCAATATACGGGGACTCCATTCGAAATGCAGAACTTGCCGGCAACGTTCCAGAAGCTGATCCATCAGGCTATTAAAGGACTAGAAGGCACGGCATCTCATCTAGACGATATAGTAGTTGTTCCGATACGTATGACCAACATGTTTCCCGACTTAAAGTTCTCTTTGAGAAGTTTAAAGTTTCCACTTAACTGTTAATTTGTAAGTCATCCTTAGGCCAATCTACTATTACTTTTTGGGCCATGAAGTACGCAATGGTAAAGTAGCCCTAAATTTGCTAAAATTCTTGCCATTAAGAATTACCCAGTACCTCGTGATAGAAAATCCCTCAAGCGTTTCTTAGGGATGGTAGGTTTCTACAGACGATTCTGTAAGACCTTTGAAGATGTAGCCCCTAACCTCGCTTACAGACAGAAACAAAAATTTTAAATGAACCCCAGAGTGCCAAGAATCCTCCTGTCTCCCGATTTTTCAAAACCTTTTGTATTACAGGTTGATGAACGTGAGTCAGGGTAGGGGCAGTCTCCTACAAAAATCTGGGGAAGAGTGCTGCAGGTTGTGGCACTTCTCTGCCAAGTATCAACTCTTCAAAGGGCTTACGCCACCATTGAGAAAAACCCTAGCTCTGATACTTGAATTGGAACATTTCGAGGTCACATGGGGCAGTCGTCCCAAGTGGTCACAGTCTACATAAACTCCATGAAAACCACAACACACGTCTGATGAGATGGAGACTCAGGCTGCAACCTTTAATATTAAACTCGTCCATATTGCCGGCAAGGAAAATAAGCTGGCTGATTCCTTTCCGGTCTTTAATTTAGGTTAGGATGTGTTAACTCTTTTTTTTCCTTTATTAAATGTTGTTGATGGATTTTTTAGTGAGGGACATTCTGCTGCCATCCGCAGGTCTTGAACCAACGTCAGCCCTACTGTCTGCTGTCTCGCCTGGCTTTTGCTTTTGCTATCTGTCACCGTCGTGTACACTTATTATTATTCCATCTGTACATAGTATACATATTTGTATATAATGGGTGAAGGTAAAATATTCATAATAGTTATCTGCTGGGTTTGTTTTGCTCTAAACCCCATTACGACCAGGTCAAAGGTCATTCATTACATGTGTTTGTAATATATTGTGAGCAGTGTCAAAAGCAATAGTAGTGAGAAAGTTACAAAGATCTTTTTGGAAGAAAAGAGAACACGTTGACGCTGACGGAGAGTAAAGAAGGTATCATCAACTTGTGACTTAGAGACAATGAGCTGTTGAAGTAGGAGACGGTATGACCAGGAAAGGGAGTGTCCAGTGGGTTGGGTTTCAGGAAATGGGAGAAGCAAGGTGGCAAAACTTGTTCAGCAAGACAGTCACGTAGAAAGTAAAGCTGATTCTTACGACGCCTAGAAGCAATAATTTGGAAGAACATTAAAAAAAGTTGAAAGGATAAGAGCTTACCGCTGGGTAAAATTTACTAAAAAATTTACTAAAATAATTGATGAACTTGGAATAGAATCTGTGAGCCAATTGGAGAATTCCTCTTCTGATAGGCTTTAAATCTTAAATACTGAGGTATCTTAAATACTGAAAGTTCAGGATAAATTTTGGCATGTAGTAATTCCAATTTGTCATTTATATTGAAGATACTGGGAAAATTTAAATATTAATTTTGAAGCAATAATGAATGTCTCATCCCCCCCGGCTTCGAACCTTCAACACTGATGATTCAAAAATGCAACTTCAGAATAACTTTAAACCTGAAGTGTTCGTGTATTTTCAGATATTGGTGTTCTATGCTTCTGTATTTTACTTGAATTGAGGAAAAGTGGGCTAAACTTAGGTATGACAATAAATATCTTGGATCGAACTGCAGCTGAAACACATGCAAATTAAATTAAGGTTGACTATACTCTGTATGAGGATGGGATTCCAGATTGCACTAAAGAGATGGTTCTTGGTAATCTGTTAGCTTATAGTCCAGTGATCACGACAAGCCACGGGTCCTGAACAGAAATACTCCTGTTAGATCACCTTACCTGATCAGAAGAGTGGAGGTAAAGTGACTCTCCAAACTTCAACCCACACCAGGTAAAGGGTTTAATGCTGCAAGGACTAGAAATTAAATCACCTCAGACACCAGGAACTGGAGTTTCGCCTCAGCCCGCTAGATGGTAGTGCGGACAGTAATATGATGCTAATGGTTCCTGGCTCTCTGAACAACCTAACCGAAAATAGTACCGGCTTTTCTCTCACAACTACACTGATCACTGAAGTAAGATACTACACTGATCACTGAAGTAAGATACTACACTGGTCACTGAAGTAAGATACTACACTGGTCACTGAAGTAAGATACTACACTGGTCACTGAAGTAAGATACTACACTGGTCACTGAAGTAAGATACTACACTGATCACTGAAGTAAGATACTACACTGGTCACTGAAGTAAGATACTACACTGATCACTGAAGTAAGATACTACACTGATCACTGAAGTAAGATACTACACTGGTCACTGAAGTAAGATACTACACTGGTCACTGAAGTAAGATACTACCTGATCACTGAATAGATACTACACTGGCCACTGAAGTAAGATACTACACTGATCACTGAAGTAAGATACTACACTGATCACTGAAGTAAGATACTACACTGATCACTGAAGTAAGATACTCACTGATCACTGAAGTAAGATACTACACTGCTCACTGAGTAAGATACTACACTGGTCACTGAAGTAAGATACTACACTCGTCACTGAAGTAAGATACCACACTGATCACTGAAGTAAGATACTACACTGAACA
This sequence comes from Cherax destructor, assembly GCA_009830355.1. Taxonomy (NCBI): domain Eukaryota; kingdom Metazoa; phylum Arthropoda; class Malacostraca; order Decapoda; family Parastacidae; genus Cherax; species Cherax destructor. Next base: position 3,258 of record WNWK01058958.1, on the reverse strand, counting down.
CTGAAGTAAGATACTACACTGGTCACTGAAGTAAGATACTACACTGGTCACTTAAGTAAGATACTACACTGGTCACTGAAGTAAGATACCACACTGATCACTGAAGTAAGATACTACACTGATCGCTGAAGTAAGATGCTACACTGATCACTGAAGTTAAGATACTCACTGATCGCTGAAGTTAGATACTACACTGATCACTGAAGTAAGATACTACACTGATCGCTGAAGTAAGATACTACATTTCTCACTGAAGTAAGATACTACATTGATCGCTGAAGTTAGATATTACACTGATCACTGACGTAAGATACTACACTGATCACTGAAGATACTACACTGGTCACTGAAGTAAGATACTACACTGGTCACTGAAGTAAGATACTACACTGGTCACTGAAGTAAGATACTACACTGATCACTGAAGTAAGATACTACACTGATCACTGAAGTAAGATACTACACTGGTCACTGAAGTAAGATACTACACTGGTCACTGAAGTAAGATACTACACTGGTTACTGAAGTAAGATACATACTGATCACTGAAGTAAGATACTACACTGATCGCTGAAGTAAGATGCTACACTGATCACTGAGTAAGATACTACACTGATCGCTGAAGTTAGATACTACACTGATCACTGAAGTAAGATACTACACTGATCGCTGAAGTAAGATACTACATTTCACTGAAGTAAGATACTAACTGATCGCTGAAGTTAGATACTACACTGATCACTGACGTAAGATACTACACTGATCACTGACGTAAGATACTCACTGATCGCTGAAGTAAGATACTACTCATGATCACTGAAGTAAGCTACTACACTGATCACTGTCGTAAGATACTCACTGATCACTGACGTAAAATACTACACTGATCACTGACGTAAGATACTACACTGATCGCTGGTAAGAATACACTGATCAGTGAAGTAAGATACCTACACTGAGTCACTGACGTAGATACTCACTGATCGCTGAATATACTACACTGATTGCTGAAGTAGGATATTACACTGATCACTGCAGTAATATACTACACTGATCACTGAAGTAAGATGCTACACTAATCATTGCAGTAAGATACTACACTGAACACTGAAGTAGGATACTACACTGATCGTTGAAGCAAGATACTACACAGATCACTGAAGTAAGATACACATGTCACTGAAGTAGATACTACACTGGTCACTGAAGATACTGCACTTGTCATGAGTAAGATTACTTCACAGTAAGATAACAGGCCTGAAGTAAGATACTACACTGATCGACTGAGTAAGATACTCACTGATCACTGAAGTAAGATACTACACTGTCACTGAAGTAGATACTACACTGGTCACTGAAGTAAGATACTACACTGTCACTGAAGTAAGATACTACTGATCACTGAAGTAAGATACTACACTGGTCACTGAAAAAATACTCATTTGTCACGGGAAGTAAGATTTTCACGGGTCACTGAAGTAAGATACTACACTGGGTCACTAAAATAAGATCTCCCACGGTCACTGGAAAAGTACTCACTGGTCACTGGTAAGATAAAACCTGGTCACTGAAGTAAGATCCACTGGTCACTGAAGTAAGATTCACTGGTCACTGAAGTAAGAAAAACTACACTGGTCACTGAAGTGATACTACACGGGTCCAAGTAAGATATACATGGTCACTGAAGTAAGATACTACACGATCATAAGAAAGATACACACTGATCACTAAAATAAGATACTCCCTGGTCCTGAAGTACGATACTACACTGGTCACTGACGAACGATACTACACTGATCACTGAAGTAAGATACTACACTGATCACTGAAGTAAGATACTACACTGATCACTGAAGTAAGATACTACACTGGTCATGGAAGATACTACACTGGTCACTGAAGTAAGATACTGCACTGGTCACTGGTAAGATATTATTTTGTCACTGAAGTTGTCGTGGGGGTTCTTAAGGATGGTTTTGGGTAATAAACACATCGCAGCTTTGTTGTTCTTATATTGGGGGGGAAAATATGGATAGCACTTTAGTCTGTGCCCCTTCCCTTTTTTCCCCTCTAAAGGGGGAACGACGCTAGTGGGCTAGGCCCCCATGGCATTAAAAGGATGACCCTTGACATGTCTTGGTCAGCAGAAAGGATAGTAACGGACAGTGATCACGTGAAAGGCTTGTGACTCTACTAACGGTTGTTAAGTTACAATTTCTGCTACTGAACATAAGTACTAGTACTGACAGCTTGGTCATGTTACGATGGCTCTCGACATAGACTAATACAACTAGAGGGACAGGCGTACGGCTCTGGGCCCCGATTCACAATGTCAAAGTACACAACAGTTTAACATTATAACTATACATAAAAGGGGGTTATCGGATGGAAATCAATATAATGGATCTTATTGTTTCATTACAAGGTAAGTATATCACAACCCCGGGGTTAATATTCTCAACGGTGGGGAAAAGTACAATAAAAAGAGAAAAAAATTTATTGATCGATCTGTATTTTTGTGATCTTCGGATTCGGAGGGAAAAATATTTTTCAAAGAAGGAATTTTTAAAAGACAAGGCAGATTCGGTGCACTCCCAAAACTTACTGTTAAATCTCAGAATTCGGGGAGAATGTGAAACACACACACAAAAAAAAAAATTTTTGAATAATACTAAGTTGATTTTTGTAGCACACAGTTGAAATACAATTTAAACTATATTAATCATCTATACAGGTTATTTACATTTAACCCCAACTCTGCTGGGGGAGATTGACCAAAGCTGAATGATTATCATTTTGGGAGGATCAAACTCTGTTGCAATGGGTAACTCATTTTGTGGTTGAGGAATATCTAAATTGGTATTCACAAATGATACGGGATTACTCATTACTTGTCTTGTACGTAGGGGAAAAACGACATTCAGGTTGATCGTCTGACGGTCATTAGAGGTAAAGGGGACGGGGATCAGGGGGATTGTCGAGTCTGTCTCATTTGTCTGGTTGTCCCGGGACCTTGCCCTCATCGCATACTAACTTCATAAGATTTTTAAAAGCAATTCTTTATACTGACCCGTACTGATTTCTCTAACCTTATACTTATTTCCATTGATATGTTCAACTACTCTATAAGGACCAACAAACTTTTGGTTGCTTAGGCATTGCAGATGTTTTTTTAAAATTAGTCAGCATAACCTCAAACCTACTTAAACTTTGGTCGGTTTTTCTCGAGGTTAGTGACTAGTAAATTCTGCTGTTGAT
>WNWK01058957.1:0-10313 GCA_009830355.1 Cherax destructor | reverse complement strand
CCATGCATGAATGCTAAACTCCCTGCATCAATGCTAAACTCCCTGCATGAATAAAAAATTTTCCCCTTGCATCAATGCTAAACCCCCTGCATCAATGCTAAACTCCTGCATCAATGCTAAACTCCCTGCATCAATGCTAAACCCCCCTGCATGAATGCTACACTCCCTGCATGAATGCTACACTCCCTGTAGGAAGGGCTAAACTCCCTGCATGAATGCTAAACTCCCTGCATGCCTGCACACTCCCGCATCCCTGCTACACTCACTGCATGAATGCTACACTCACTGCATGAATGCTACACCCCACTGCATGAATGCTACACTCACTGCATGAATGCTAAACCCCCCATGAATGCTAAACTCCCGCAGGGCCTGCTACACTCACTGCATGAATGATACACCCCCTGCATGAATGCTAAACTCCCGCATGCCTGCTACACTCACTGCATGAATGCTACACTCCCTGCATGCCTGCTAAACCCCCTGCATGCCTGCTACACTCCCTGCATGCCTGCTAAACTCCCTGCATCCCTTTACACTCACTGCATGAATGCTACCCTCACTGCATGAATGCTACCACGGGGGTGCCACTAGGAAGCTTCTTTGGACCCATGGTGACTTATTTCACAGTGACAGTCACAAAAACCCCCAAAAAAAGACACCAAATTTTTGTGAATGTTTGAAAGAGCGTGCTGGGTAATCCCCTCTAATGGAAAAAAACCCCTTTCACTGGCGGGCATCCTTTTTTCTCGGCCCCGAGCAGGCGGACAGGTCTAATACGTTACAAAACACGAGCCAGTTTACGTTTCCCCGAAAAAAAAAAGTTTACGAAACACGATGTTTACGAAAAAAGAACCTTTACAAACCCCCGGGGGGGCCACTGTAAAAGCCTTGTAATTTTCTATAATAATTTTAAGATTAAATACTTACAATAACTATAACTGGGATTGATGGGATAAAGATAGAAATGTTAAAAGCAGGTGGGGTATAGTTTTGGAGTGGTTGGTGCTATTATTTAAAAAATGTATGGAAGAGGGTAAGGTACCTAGGGATTGGCAGAGAGCGTGTATTGTTTTCCCTTTTTTAAAGGGAAAGGGGGACAAAAGAGAGTGCAAAAAATTATAGGGGAATAAGTCTGTTGAGTGTACCTGGTAAAGTGTATGGTAGAGTTATTATTGAAAGAATTAGGAGTAAGACAGAAAGCAGGATAGCAGATGAACAAGGGGGCTTTAGGAAAGGTAGGGGGTGTGTAGACCAAGTGTTTACAGTGAAACATATAGGTGAACAGTATTTGGATAAGGGTAAAGATGTTTTTGTGGCATTTATGGATTTGGAAAAGGCGTATGATAGGGTAGATAGGGGCAATGTGGCAGATGTTGCAGGTGTATGGAATAGGAGAAGGTTACTGAAAGCAGTGAAGAGTTTTTATGAGGATAGTGAGGCTCAGGTTAGAGTGTGTAGGAGGGAAGGGACTATTTCCCAGTAAAAGTGGGCCTTAGACAAGGATGTGTGATGTCACCGTGGTTGTTCAATATATTTATAGATGGGGTTGTAAGAGAAGTGAATGCGAGGGTCTTGGCAAGAGGTGTGGACTAAAAGATAAAGAAGCAAATACAAAGTGGAGTTGTCACAGTTGCTTTTTGCTGATGATACTGTGCTTTTGGGAGATTCTGAAGAGAAGTTGCAGAGGTTGGTGGATGAATTTGGTAGGGTGTGTAAAAGAAGAAAATTGAAAGTGAATATAGGAAAGAGTAAGGTGATGAGGATAACAAAAAGAATAGGTGACGAAAGATTGGATATCAGATTGGAGGGAGAGTATGGAGGAGGTGAATGTATTCAGATATTTGGGAGTGGACATGTCAGCAGATGGGTCTATGAAGGATGAGGTGAATCATAGAATTGATGAGGGAAAGGGTGAGTGGAGCACTTCGGAGTCTGTGGAGACAAAGAACTTTGTCCATGGAAGTAAAGAGGGAATGTATGAGAGTATAGTTATACCAACGCTCTTATATGGGTGTGAAGCATGGGTGATGAATGTTGCAACGAGGAGAAGGCTGGAGGCAGTGGAGATGTCGTGTCTGAGGTCAATGTGTGGTGTGAATATTATGCAGAGAATTAGGAGTTTGGAAATTAGGAGGAGGTGCGGGATTACCAAAACGATTGTCCAGAAGCTGAGGAGGGGTTGTTGAGGTGGTTTGGACATGTAGAGAGAATGGAACGAGACAGAGTGACTTCGAGAGTGTATAAATCTGTAGTGGAGGGAAGGCAGGGGTCGGCCTAGGAAAGGTTGGAGGGAGGGGGTAAAGGAAGTTTTGTGTGCGAGGGGCTTGGACTTCCAGCAAGCATGTGTGAGCGTATTTGATAGGAGTGAATGGAGGCACATGGTTTTTAATACTTGACGTGCTGTTGGAGTGTGAGCAAAGTAACATTTATGAAGGGATTCAGGGAAACCGGCAGGCCGGACTTGAGTTCTGGAGATGGGAAGTACAGTGCCGGCACTCTGAAGGAGGGGTGTTAATGTTGCAGTTTTATTACTGTAGTGTAAAGCACCCCTCTGGCAAGACAGTGATGGAGTGAATGATGATGAAAGTTTTTCTTTTTCGGGCCACCCTGCCTTGGTGGGAAACGGCCGATGTGTTAAAAAAAAAAAAAAAAATACTTACAAGGCATAAGGCACTCTTTGACATCCCTCGTGTCAGTCTCACAGGGGATTTCAAAGTGAAGCCTTTACTGGTGTATCACTCTGAAAATCCCAGAGTATTCAAGAAAAACAGTGTTGCCAAGGCTAATTTGTGTGTAATGTGGAAGGATAACAGTAAGGCATGGGTCAAAAGGGAAATTTTCCTTGATTGGTTCAATGAAGTGTTTGGCCTGAGTGTGAAGAAATACCGCCTGGAAAATAAATCAGAACTCCAGTGCCTCCTGGTAATGGACAATGTTCCTGCTCATCTTCCAGACTTGGATGACCAAATGGTGGAGTTTCGTTCATCACAGTTAAGTTCTTGCCCCTAACACCACTCCTGTCAACCAGCCCATGGACCAGCAGATCATTTCAAACTTCAAAAACTACACCAAAGCAATGCTTCAAAGGTGCTTTGATGTGACCTCAGACACTGAATTGACCCTAAGAGAGTTCTGGAGGGATCACTTCAATATCCTCAACTGCATAACTCTTATAGATATGGCTTGGCAGGAGTGACTTCCAGGACTTTGAACTCTGCTTGGAGAAAATTGTGGCCAGATTGTGTCCTCGACAAAGATTTTGAAGGTTTGAGGCTGACCCTGACAAGCCTATGCCAGTTGTGGAATCTATTGTGGCACTGGGGAATTCCACGGGGTTGGATGTGAGTGGTGAGGATGTGGAAGAGTTGGTGGAGGACCACAATGAAGAGCTAACCACTGAAGAGCTGCAAGACCTTCATCTGGAACAGCAACAGACCACAGTGCAGGAAACTGCTTCAGAGCAGGAGGAAGAGAGAGAGGGAAGAAGGTGCCTTCTTCAGAGATTAAGGAGATTTGTGCAATTTGGAGTAGGGTGTAAACATTTATGGAGGAACATCACCCTAACAAAGCTGTTACAGGACATTTTCAATGACAATCTTGTGTCCCATTTTAGGGAAATTTTAAAGAGATGCCAGAAAGAGAGCTGTCTTGAACAATTTTTTGTGTGACAGGGGTCCAGTGACTCTCAAGCTGGTCCTAGTGGCATTAAAAAACAAAGATGGGAAGTAACCCAGGAAAAGGACTTGGTACCTGAAGTCCTTATGGAAGGAGATTCCCCTTCCAAACAGTAATTTCTTCATCCTCTCCCCTCCTCCCGTCTTCCATACTCTAAGAAGAGTCTTCAATAAAGGTAAGTGCCATGTTATTATTGTTTTATTCTTCATGCCTCATTGTTTTCTGTGTATGTAAATCTATATTTCATGTAAAAAAATTATTTTTTTTTAATACTTTTGGTGTCTGGAACGGATTATAATTGATTTACATTATTGTTATGGGGAAAATGGTTTTGCAAATCATAAATTTCGCCTTTAGTCAGACTCTCTGGAACGGATTAATTACGAAAATCGAGGGTCCACTGTACTCAGCAGTTAGCTTTACCTATGATTCATTACCTTTGTAACTGTCATGATTGTGACCAGCTCTGCCTGGAACTCATTACCTTTGTAACTTGGTCATAATTGTGACCAGATCTAGTTCATTACCTTTGTAACTTGTCATGAGTGTGACCAGCTCTACCTGGAGCTCATTACCTTTGAAACTTGGTCATAATTGTGACCAGATCTAGTTCATTACCGCTGTAACTTGTTCAGCTATCAAAACTTTGGAGTCCAGTCAATGGACCAATTATGTACCTCTGTAATCTTTTGACTACCGCCCACAGGATGGGTATGGGGTGTATAATAAAGATATTAAACTAAACTAACTACATAGATACCAACTCACTCTCCACCGCCCCTAGCCTCAGAACCCCAAAAGTAAATGCTCAAAGTACAATAAATTCTCATATTTTAACTTAATGCAAATGTTGAATAATATATATTTAATTGTATAATTAGTGCAACCTGATCAAACTGTGTTTTGTAAGTCTAGTGTTAGGTAATCAGTAATGTATTAAGTTTAGACTGCCCGTAATGCCAAGGCATGATAGTCGCTCTCTTTGCACTACAAATCATTGTAAACCCTCAATTTAAAAACTACCTAAGTAAATATATTTCCTACAATATGTCAACGACATTGAAAATATGCAAGGAAATAAAAAAATTGAAATCTGAAATTTGATATTGAACTTTGATATTTGAAATGACCACATGTACAGTTATAACACTAATATTGAATTATTAATCTTAAGTTAGTCTTAAGTTTGCCCAAAGTGCTCTGCACATGAAGGGGCTTTTGGGATGTACACCTAATTGTTATACTCCTTTGTACAAACATGTATCATGCAAAAATAAAAATTATTATTATTATTATGGACATTTCAAATTATGACCAAAACTCACTAGTATACGGTTCCCTCCACCTGACTTTCTACTATGGTCTCCACGTGCCACCCGGTTTGTTTACATTCTCTGTGAGCTCCGTCAGCACTTTGTCTCTCCATTATGTCTAGAAACTTTCCCAAATTTCAAGTTTTTTAAAGTTATTTCATGTTTTGTATATACTATATATAGTGGACCCCCGAAGTTCGTAGTCATCGGAGTTCATAAAATTCGGAGTTAGTAACATTTTTTCGTAAAAATATTGGTTCGGTGATCGTAGATCTGCTCGGAGATAGTAATTCATCCCGGATGCGTACGCGTGGCCCGCACAGCCCGACACTCCATTCAGAGTCATTGTGCCATTGTTTACCAGCGAGTGACGGTCACCCACGCATTCATACCATACATTTTGTCATTATTCCATTGTTTTTAGTGCTTGCAACTGCTAAATAAGCCACCATGGGCCCAAAGAAAGCTCCTAGTGCCAGCCCTGTGGTAAAGAAGATCAGAAACACGGTAGAACTGAAAAAAGAGATAATTGCAAAATATGAAAGTGGAGTACGTGTCACTGAGCTGGCCAGGCTGTATGGCAAAGCCTATACAACCATCGCTTCCATTGTGGCCAAGGGAAATGAAATCAAGGAAGCTGTTGTTGTGAAAGGTGCAAGTATGGTCACAAAACAGAGATCGCAAATACTGGAAGATGTGGAGACTTTGTTGTTTCTGTGGATCAACGAGAAAGAATTAGCAGGAGATAGTGTTATGCAGGCGATAATATCTGAAAAAGCAAGGCATGATGATCTCGTCAAGAAAATGCCTGCAACGAGTGCTGAAGTGAGCGAATTTAAAGCCAGCAAAGGCTGGTTTGACAGATTTAAGAAGTGTAGTGGCATACACAGTGTGATAAGGCATGGTGAGGCTCCCAGTTCTGACAAATGTGTTGCTGAAAAATACGTGGAGGAATTCAAAGACTATGTAGAGGCTGAAGGATTCGTCCCCCAACAAGTGTTTAATTGTGACGAAACGGGCCTGTTTTGGAAGAAAATGCCAAACAGGACCTACATTACACAGGAGGAAAAGACACTGCCAGGACACAAGCCTATGAAAGACAGGCTAACTCTTATGTTGTGTAGTAATGCTAGAGGGGATTTCAAAGTGAAGCCTTCACTCGAGTATGACTCTGAAAATCCCAGAGTGTTCAAGAAATACAGTGTTGCCAAGGCTAATTTGTGTGTGATGTGGAAGGCTAACACTAAGGCATGGGTCACGAGGGAAATTTTCCTTGATTGGTTCAATGAAGTGTTTGGCCCCAGTGTAAAGAAATATCTCCTGGAAAATAAATTGGGCCTCAAGTGCCTCCTGGTAATGGACAATGCTCCTTCTCATCCTCGAGACTTGGAAGAGCAAATTGTGGATGAGTTTCAGTTCTTCACAGTGAAGTTCTTGCCCCCTAATACCACTCCTCTCCTCCAGCCCATGGACCAGCAGGTCATATCAAACTTAAAAAAACTGTACACCAAAGCAATGTTTCAAAGATGCTTTGACATAACCTCGGACACTGAATTGACCTTAAAAGAGTTTTGGAAAGGTCATTTCAATATCCTCCATTGCATAAACCATATAGAGAAGGCTTGGGAGGAAGTGAGCTCCAGGACTTTGAACTCTGCTTGGAAAAAATTGTGGCCAGACTGTGTCCCAGAGAGGGATTTTGAAGGTTTGGGGGCTGAGCCACAGGACCCTGAGCCTGTTGTGGAAAAAATTGTGGCACTGGGGAAGTCCATGGGGTTGGAGGTTACTAGCGAGGATGTGGAAGAGTTGGTGGAGGACCACAATGAAGAGCTAACCACTGCAGATCTGCAAGAGCTTCATTTGCAACAGCAACAGATCACAGCTTGGGAAATTGCTTCAGAGGAGGAGGAAGAGAGATAGAAGATGTTGCCTTCTTCAAAGATTTGTGCCAAGTGGACTGATGTACAAAGATTTATGGATGATTTTCACCCTAACAAAGCTGTTGCAGGCCGTGCTGGCAACATGTACAATGACAATGTGGTGTCCCATTTCAGGGAAGTTTTAAAGAAACGCCAGACACAGAGCTCCCTGGACAGATATTTTGTGAGACAGGGGTCCAGTGACTCTCAAGCTGGTCCTAGTGGCATTAAAAAACAAAAAAGGGAAGTAACCCCGGCAAAGGACTTGGTACCTGAGGTCTTTATGGAAGGGGATTCCCCTTCCAAACAATGAAAAAACTTCCATCTTCTCCCCTCCTCCCGTCTTCCACACATCAACAACTCTTCAATAAAGGTAAGTGACATGTTACTGTACTTTTATTCTTCATGTCTCATTGTTTTCTGTGTAATTTAATGTATATTTAATGTAGAAAAAACATTTATTTTAAGACTTTTGGGTGTCATGAACGGATTAATTGTATTTTCATTATTTCTTATAGGCAAAATAGATTCGGAGTTAGTAATATTCGGTGTTAGTAACGCCCTCTGGAACGGATTAATTACGAACCCCGGGGGTCCACTGTATTCTGATAATTATACTTATGTGTACCTGTACCTAAATAAACTTACACACTATGCTGGCGTGCAGGTACACATAAACCCTTTCACTGTCTAGACCTCTGATCCTAAACTCACACTAAATTTATTTTTTTTTTACCAAAATTTTAAGAATATTTTAGTGAGTGGTTTAAAACAAAAGCAAAATTTTGCGATCAGAACTTACCGAGATATAGAGGCGTGAAGTTGACAGAAAGTAAACCGCTTACGGCAACATCAGCGACTGCCACTCACTCAGTATTATTATTTTAACTTTTATTCTATTTTTTCTTTTCTTTTCTAATATTTTATTTTTTCAAGTAACTTTTGTGGCTTGTGAGACCAATAAAATGCATAATGTATATATCCACTTAATGTATGCAACACAATAACTGCACAAACATAGTTATCATTATATTGACAAAACATGTTTATACAAACCCACGCTGCCTTCCCCACCACCCACGCTGCCCTCCCCACCATCCACATGGAAATAAGTCACTTTGTCTGACTTTTTTGATGGAAGGTTGATAAATGTCTAGGTTTTCAGCACTATTTCTGGTATCCTGGGCATTGCTTTCTGTCACAAACTCCTCAAAACTATGAGATTCATCTTCACTGACACTTCAATCTGTGTTAGAAGTATCACTTGGGAAGAGTCATAATTCGCCGGAGAGTGAGGCATTCCTTAACGCTAGGCTTGGTGACCAAGGCGTACTGAATTAGCACTCCCACAATGCACTGCAGCCTCCCTGATTTTTTTTATACTGTGCACACTGACGACGCAGACCCATTCTCTCACATGCAGGCCCACCAGCTTTCTCTCGCTAGATTTGAAGCAGCTAGAATTTTGGCGTAGTATTACGGGACCGACAATGAAAGAGTTAAAATCACTAAGAGTGTCTTATTAGTCTTGAGGACACCATATTAACCCTTTCAGGTTCCAAGGCCATTTTTGGAAGGGGTGTGCCAGTGTCCAAGAATTTTTGAAAAAAAAAAAATTATTTTTTCTTACAGAATTAAAGATAATAATTTTGTGAAGGTAATGAAACAAAAAAAATAATTTCTGATCAGTAGTTTCCGAGATATAGAGTCATGAAGTTGACCCTCAATGACCAGGTGGCGGCAACATTGGCGACTTCCGTAAAGTTGCATTTTTTTTTATTTTACGATTTTGTTACTTTTTCTTTTCTTTTCTAATATTTTTTTTTCCAGTAACTTTTGTGGCCTGTGAGACCAATATAATGTATAATGTATAATTGAACACTCATTGTATTCAACGCAATAATTGCACTAATTTGTTTATCATTATATTGCTTACAAAACTTGTTTACAAGTTTATTGTAAACAAAATAATAATGAAAATATAAGTGCAGTATTGTGTTGAATACAATGGTACCATATAGTACCATATGGTACAATGGTACCATATGGCACAATGTATATGGTGCAATGTATCATATGGTACAATGTATCATATGGTGCAATGTACCATATAGTACCATATGGTACAATGGAACCATAAGGTACAATGTATCATATAGTGTAATGTACCATATTACAATGTACCATATGCTACAATGTACCATATGCTACAATGTACCATATGCTACAATGTACCATATAGTACCCTGTACCATAGTACAGGGTATCATATGGTACAGGATACCTTATGGTACAGGGTATCATATGGTACAGGGTGCCATATGGTACAGATACAGGGATCCCAATCCCAGACATTCTAGCCAACACTGTAAATACTGAATTGCAGAAAATATCTACCTGGATGATGACTAACAAACTTACTATCAATATTGATAAAACCTATTTTATCCAGTTTGGGAACAGAGCTACAAATGCACCACTTAACATAATGATAAACGGGTCCCCTATCACAAAACTCACAGAGGGAAAATTCTTAGGAATCCATCTTGACAGTAGCCTCAAATTTCAGACACATATACAACAAATTTCCAAGAAAGTCTCAAAGACCGTGGGAATACTATCCAAGATACGGTACTATGTTCCACAACCAGCTCTCCTTATACAGTGGTCCCTCGGTTTTCGTGTATCTCTGTTTTCGTGTATTTCAGTTTTCGTGTAGCTTTTTCGTGGAAAATTGCCCTCTGTTTTCGTGTGTTCCCTCCGTTTTCATGCTCGGTCTGGAACCTGTCCACCAGTGCCGCGCACATACAAAGGCCGTAGGCCCGCCACCCACGCACCTCCCACGCACATTGCCACCCAGTCTAGCATTGTTTACGCTTGAGTGAACATCACCCCAGGAGTTTATACAAAATATTTATTAACAATTCATTGTTTTTGGGCCTTGATTATTGTGTGTGACTGCTAAATAAGCCACCATGGGCCCAAAGAAAGCTCCTAGTGTCAGTCCTTTGGTAAAGAAAGTGAGGAACACCATAGAATTAAAGAAAGAAATCGTAGCAAAGTATCAAAGTGGAGTCAATAAAGACTATAGTACTAGCCGGCGTTAAAGTGTAGCATTAACAGTGTAGCAAGTAAGTTAAGCCATTAATCGATAGAAAAATGACGACACGAAACCTAACTCCTCCATTGTTTGTTTGGGGAATATAGGGACAGACTAGAGCTGCCGTCTGCCAACATCTCCTCCAAGGTAAGTGTAAATCTTTCTTATTTATAGAAGTGTGAATATTCCTTATTTATAAATTAAAGTGTAATATTTATTTATAAATTTAAGTGTAAATATTTCTTATTTATAAATTATATGAACAGAATTCAACCCTGTCCAGGCTGGAAACAGCAACAACAA
>WNWK01058956.1:0-10313 GCA_009830355.1 Cherax destructor | reverse complement strand
AATGGAAGGTTTCCCCCTTCCCAAACACTAGCATCTACCCCACCTTCTCCCCCCCCCCCCCACACATCAACAACTCTTCAATAAATGTAAGTGACATGTTATTGTACAATATTTGTTTATATTTATTTTCTTTTTAAATTGTGTATTTTTTTAATGTCCAAAAGTTCAAAAAATATTTTATTTAACTACTTTTGGAAGTCTTGGCGGAAAATTTTTTTCCCATTATTTCTTAGGGGAAAATTGATTCTTTTTACGATTTTTCGGCAAAAATATGCCCTCTCTGACGGATTAAAATCGAAAACCGGGTACCACTGTATATACTAAATTTAAAAAGAAACTTTTGTTTTTTTTTTTAGGTGACCCTCCTTGGTTGGATATGGCCAGTTTTTTAAAAAAAAAAAAATAATTATCTTGTGTAAGCTATTTTGGTTTTCAGCTGATTTTCCCCTCTTACTAATCTCAAAATGTCAATAAATACAGTGAAACCTTTTTTTAAATTTTGTTTGAGTTTCAAACGTCCCCTGTTTCGCCCCCGTACCAGCCCGTCTCCCTGCGGGCCCATCGTTGTAGTCAACTGGTTTGTTTCCCCTCAGTGAACATTACCCTGCATTTTCATCCAAACATTTCAAAATAATCCATTTTTTTTTTGTGTTTGGGATTGAATGCGACTGCTACATAATTAACCAGGGGGCCCAAAAAAAATTTCCCTATAGCATTAACAGTGTAGCAAGAAAGTTCAGCATTCGATAAAAAAAGGACAGCACAAAACTAACTCCTCCAATGTTATTGGAGGTACAGTGGGCCCTTGAAAATCGCCATAATCCTTTCCCAGAGAGTCTCCCAAACAAAATGGACACAGTGGCCCCCCCGGATTATTACTGCTAAAAATCAACAATTATGTAATATTTTGTAATGTTTTTGAAAATTTTTTGGGGTCTAAAAGGACTAATCAAATTTTAATTTTCCTTATGGGAACAAATTGGAAATGGCACTTGAACAGCATTCTGGAACGAAATAATATTAATCCAGGGGTCCACTGTATTTTCAAAACCATTTTCCCATTAAGAAATAATGTAAATCAAATTAATCCATTCCAGACACCCAAAAGTATTTAAAAATATTTTTTTACATAAAATGTACATTTATCTACACAGAAAACAATGAGACATGAAGTATAAAACAGTAATAACTTGACACTTACCTTTATTGAAGAGTTGTTGATGTGTGGAAGATAGAAGGAGGGGAGAGGAAGGAGGAGTTGCTAGTGTTTGGAAGGGAAATCCCCTTCCATTAAGACTTCAGGTACCAAGTCCTTTTCCGGGGTTACTTCCCTTCTTTGTTTTTTAATGCCACTAGGACCAGGTTGAGAGTCACTGGACCCCTGTCTCACAAAATAACTGTCCAGAAAGGTCTGTTTCTGGCATTTCTTTAAAATGTAACAAGACATTGTCATTGAACATGTCGCATACACGGCCTGCAACAGCTTTCTCAGGGTGATGCTCCTCCACAAATCTTTGCATCCTAGTCCACATTGCACACATCTCTTTAATCTCTGAAGAAAGCAACTTCTTCCCTCTCTCTTCCTCCTCCTCTGAAGCAATTTCCTGAGCTCTAGTCAGTTGTTGTTGCAGATTAAGATCCAGCAGCTCTTCAGTGGTTAGTTCTTCATTGTGGTCCTCCACCAACTCTTCCACATCCTCACCACTAACCTCTATCCCAATGCCACAATTGTTTCCACAACTGGCATAGGGATGTCAGGGTCAGCTTCAAATCCTTCAAAATCTTTGTCGAGGAAACAATCTGGCCACAATTTTCTCCAAGCAGAGTTCATCGTTCTGGAAGTCACTTCCTGCCAAGCCTTACCTATAAGGCGTATGCAATGGAGGATATTGAAGTGATCTTTCCAGAACAATCTTAGGGTCAATTCAGAGTCTGAGGTTATGTCAAAGCACCTTTGAAACATTGCTTTGGTGTAGAGTTTCTTGAAGTTTGAAATGATCTGCTGGTCCATGGGCTGGAGGAGAGGAGTGGTATTAGGGGGCAAGAACTTCACTCTGATGAACTTAAAATCCTTCACCATTTGCTCTTCCAAGTCTCGAGGATGAGAAGGAGCATTATCCATTACCAGGAGACACTTGAGATCCAATTTATTTTCCAGGAGGTATTTCTTCACACTGGAGCCAAACACTTCATTGAACCAATCAAGGAAAATTTCCCTCGTGACCCATGCCTTACTGTTAGCCTTCCACATCACACACAAATTAGCCTTGGCGACACTGTTTTTCTTGAACACTCTGGGATTTTCAGAGTGATACACCAGTAAAGGCTTCACATTGACATCCCCACTAGCATTACCACACAACATGAGAGTTAGCCTGTCTTTCATAGGCTTGTGTCCTGGCAGTGCATTTTCCTCCTGCATGATGTAGGTCCTCTTTGGCATTTTCTTCCAAAAGAGGCCTGTTTCATCACAATTGAACACTTGTTGGGGTTTGAATTGTTCAGCCTCTATGTACCCTTTGAATTCGTGCACAAATTTTTCAGCCGCACATTTGTCAGAACTTGAAGGCTCTCCATGCCTTACAACATTGTGTATGCCACTTTGCTTCTTGAAATTTTCGAACCAGCCTTTGCTGGCCTTGAATTCATCAACATCAGCACTCGTTCCAGGACTTTTCTTTACGAGATCGTCATGCAACTGCCTTGCCTTTTCGCAAATTATTGACTGTGTAACACTATCTCCTGCTAGCTCTTTTTGTCTGATCCACAAAAGCAACAACTTCTCAACTTCTTCGATTAATTGCGATCTCTTTTTCGTTAGCATATTCACCCCTTTCGCAACATCAGCTTCCTTGATTTCCTTTTTCTTCAACAAGATGGAAGTGATGGTTGAATGGGCCTTCCCATACATCCTGGAGAGCTCCCCCACACGCACTCCACTTTCATATTTTTCTTTGATCTTTTTCTTAACTTCAATTGTGTTTCTCACTTTCTTTACCAAAGGGCTGGCACTAGGAGCTTTCTTTGGGCCCATGGTGGCTTATTTAGCAGTTGCAAGCACTAAAATGAATGAAATTTTAAGAAATGTATTGTATGAATGTGTGAGGCGATTGTCACTCGCTGGTAAACAATGGCACACTGACGCTGAATGGCGTTTGTGTGCCCGCTGTGGCTAGGAGGCCGCTCAGACGCGTTTCATACGACCACAAATTTTTAAGCCAAAGGACGAAAATCAAGCCAATATTTTGCCGAAAAAAGCTGCCGATTTTAAAATTTGACGATATTCAAGGGGGACGATTTTCAAGGGTCCACTGTATATAGGGCCACTGACAATGCCGCCCTGCCTATCTTCCACCACCCTAAACCAATGCTAGCATCTCCTCCAAGGTAAGTGTAAATATTTCTTATTTATGAAGTGTAAATATTTCATATTTATAAATTACATACATTATTAAGTGTGACTAGTGGTGGTGGTCTCTGCTGCCTCCACCACCACCACTGACGGCTTATGCTGTCAGTGGTCCTTATAACCCCAACAACACCAACACTCCTAACATACGTAATGACATATTTTATTCATTTTAGAGTATATGTCATGTTTCTGTGTTATTAATATTGTTTATTATGTCATATTAGATGAATTGTGATAGATAAATAAGCTGTAGAGTTGATATTAGCATCATATTCAAGCATAAACTCGACTCCTCCTCCCTGTCTTCCATACAACAACAAGAGTCTTCAATAGAGGTAAGTGTGATGTTAAATGTTCATTTATACATTTTATTAGTGCTTTATATTTATTTGTCATTTTTTTTCTGTATGTAAGTCTATATTTAATCTCTAAAAAAATTATTTTTTTTAATACTTTTGGGTGTCTGGAACGGATTACAGTGGTCCCTTGGTTTTCGTGTTTAATCCGTTCCTGAGGGATGCACTAAAACTGAAACACACAAAAACTGAAGCCATTTTCCCCATAAGAAATAATGGAAATTCAATTAATCCGTTTCAGACACCCAGGAGTATTAACAAAAATAATTTTTAGAGATTAAATATAGATTTACATACAGAAAGAATAACAAATAAATATAAAGCACTAATAACATGTATAAATGAACATTTAACATCACACTTACTTTTATTGGCGACTCTTGTTGGTGTATGGAAGATGGAGAAGAGAGAGGGAGGCGAGTTTATTGTTGGGAGGCAGAACAAAATGCTTCAATTTGACACTAATATCAGCTCTACGGCTTATTTATCTAT
Organism: Cherax destructor; assembly: GCA_009830355.1. NCBI lineage: Eukaryota > Metazoa > Arthropoda > Malacostraca > Decapoda > Parastacidae > Cherax > Cherax destructor. The sequence continues at coordinate 6,053 of WNWK01058956.1, read as the reverse complement.
CACAATTCATCTAATATGACATAATAAACAATATAATTAACATAAAAACGTGATATACACTCTAGAATGAATAAAATATGTGTCTCATTACGAATGTGGTGGCGGGCATACTTGGTCCAGCTATGAAAACAACTTCCTATTCTTTCCTCCTTCAGACGCATTAGTATAAGAGAAAACGGAGTTTGTAATGCTAACTGCATTAGATCACTTATTTCCAGTCGCTTCAAGGTGTGAACAGAAATCATTCCTGTCCAGGCTGGCTGGTAACAACAACAACAGCAGCAGCAACAACAACAACAACTGGTTTGTTGACAAAACTACGAAACTTCTACACTCTCATTCTCTCTCGTTTATTCATTTAATCTTGTTTACTCACCTCTCACTCTACATTAAGACTGCCTCTTACCACCACTGCCTCTCACCACCACTGCCTCTCATCACCACTGTCTCTCACCATCACTGCCTCTCATCACCACTGCCTCTCACCACTACTGCCTCTTACCACCACTGCCTCTCACCACCACTGCCTCTCACCACCACTGCCTCTCACCACCACTGCCTCTCACCACCACTGCCTCTCATCACCGCCTCTACCACCGCTTCTTTCCAGTCGCTTCAAGGTGTGAACAGAAATCATTCCTGTCCAGGCTGGCTGGTAACAACAACAGCAGCAACAACAACAACAACTGGTTTGTTGACAAAACTACCGAAACTTCTACACACTCATTCTCTCTCGTTTATTCATTTAATCTTGTTTACTCACCTCTCACTCTACATTAAGACTGCCTCTTACCACCACTGCCTTTCATCACCACTGCCTCTAACACTGCCTCAACCAACAAACAAGCACTACTGCCTCTCATCACCACTGCCTCTCACCACCATTGCCTCTCATCACCACTGCCTCTCACCACTGCTTCTCATCACCACTGCCTCTCACCACCACTGCCTCCCATCACCACTGCCTCTCACCACCACTGCCTCCCATCACCACTGCCTCATCACCATTGCCTCTCACCACCACTGCCTCTCATCACCACTGCCTCTCACCACTTTGCTACGATTTCTTTCTTTAATTCTATGGTGTTCCTCACTTTCATTACCAAAGGACTGACACTAGGAGCTATCTTTGGGCCCATGGTGGCTTATTTAGCAGTCACACACAATAATCAAGGGCCAAAAACAATGGATTGTTAAGAAATGTTTTGTATGAACTCGCAGGATAATGTTCACTCAACCAGAAACAATGCTACACTGCCTGAGAATGTGCGTGGGAGGCAGGCTTGCCGGCTTTGTATGTGCGCTGGGCACTGGACAGGGTTCCGGACCGAGCACGAAAACGGAGGGAACACACGAAAACCGAGGGCAATTTTCCACGAAAAAACTACACGAAAACTGAAATACACGAAAACAGAGATACACGAAAACCGAGGGACCACTGTAATTGGATTTACATTATTTCTTATGGGAAATATTGCTTTGACTTTTGGCCGTTTTGAGTTTCGGCCGAGCTTCTGGAATGGATTACGGCCGAAACTTGAGGTACCACTGTACTTTTTTAATAGTACTGTAGAATATAATTTAGGCTGACAGTTTAAGATTGTATAAATGTATGTACTATAACTCAGATTTCAGATTCATTAGTAGTATGTGACAGTGTGGTCAGATACCCGGAGAGGGTTTTGGGGGTCAACACTCCTGCGGCTCGGTCTGAGACCAGGCCTCGTGGTGGATCAGGGTTTGATCAACCAGGCTGTTACTGTTGGCTGCACGCAAACTGATGTGCAAACCACACCCCGGCTTTAGGTGCCTGTCCAGTGCCTTCTTGAAGACAGCCAGGGGTCTATTGGTAATCCCCCTTATGTATGCTGGGAGGCAGTTGAACAATCTTGGGCCCCTGACACTTATTGTGTTGTCTCTCAGTGTACTCGTGGTTCCCCTGCTTTTCTGCTCTTGTTGCCACCTCCCTAGTTAAGAACGATAATAAATTTGTTGAACTAGGCATAAGAATTAACAACTGGGCGTCTACACTACAAACTGAATTGTTTGCAATCCTAATGGCACTAAAGCTAACTTATGACACTGAGCTTGACTCTTATCATCATTACTGATTCTATGTCATTACTGAAGACTCTTGACTCATATAATGACTCTAACAACATGCTCATTGGAGAAGCCAGGTATAGATACTCAAAAATCCGGAGAAAGGAATTAATGTACAATTGCTGTGGATCCCATCACACATTGGATTACTCCTTCATGGTAAAGTTGATATGTTAGCCAAGAAGAGTACCCAGAAGGAGAATGTAGAATATAACTTTGGTATATCTATGTCTAGCATTAGGAATAATATTAGGAGAGAAGTAAATAATGAAAATGATTGCTATATGATTGCAGTTAGAAGCCTGAGTAGATCTATAACCCACTATGATAACATGAACATAGATAAGTATGTTTATGGAGCAACTTGCAATGTGAACAGACTGACTGATGTTGTAGTGGCCAGGCTTAGGCTTGGCTACAAGTACTTTTGGCAGTTTGGGAGAGACAGATGATGATCAAACTAAATGAAAATTATGTGATCAGGCATATGGTCACTGTCTTGAACACTATGTGCTTAGTTGTCCACTTATTGAGGAATACAGAGATAGACAGTATAATAACCTATGTGACATGTCAAGATATCTTATTAATGAAAATAAAATACCAGATATACTAAGCAAATTCCCTAAATTTGCTTGTAACAGATAAGTGAACTGTAGATATAAATCCATATGTACAATTGTTAACCCTTTTGGGGCCTAGTTCCTAGGCCTTTTGTGTATCCATATGCTCTTGCACTACCGTCCACAGGATGGATATGGGGTGCACAATAAACTAGCCACTTCGGTGGCAAAATCTAAAATCTAATCGACTGTGAAATAAGCCACCATGGGCCCAAAGAAAGTTCCTAGTGCCAGCACGATAGAATTCAAGAAAGATATTGTAGAAAAATACGGAAGTGGCATACGTTTAGCCAGGACTTATGGAGGAGGAGGAGGAGGAAGAGAGAGGGGAGAAGGTGCCTTCTTCAGTGATTAAGGACATGTGTGCAAAGTGAAATGAGTTGCAAACTTTTGTTGAAAAATATCACCCTGACCAAGCTGATACAAGCCGTATCTGCAACATGTTCAGTGACAATACCTTGTCCCATTTTAGGCAAATCTTAAAGAGACGCCAGAAACAGAGCTCTCTAGACAGATTTTTAGTGCAACAGGGGTCCAGTGCCAGTAAAAGACAAAGAAGGGAAGTAACCCCTCTCTGGGGTTACTTCCCTTCCAAACAATAACCTCAAACAATACCCTTCCTCGCTTTCTTCAATACGCCAACAAGAGTCTTTAATAAAGGTATGTAATACGTACACAAATAACCTGCACATAGGAGAGAGGAGCTTATGATGACGTTTCACTAATGTCCCTCTTGATGATGTCCTTAATTTTCCCAGAGAGAAGGCCAATGAAGTGTTAATTCATCTCCCTATACCTACTGATGTCTTTCTTGATCTTATCTTCGGTGTCACTATGGGCTCTCCTCTATCTCCTGTTCTTGCTAATCTTTACATGGAATACTTCGAGACTGTTCTTCTTCCTACTATTGATGTGCGCCCTTCACTCTGGCTCCGCTATGTCGACGACATCTTTGCTCTTTGGCCTCATGACTCTAGTCTCTTCCAACCTTTTCTTGATGCTCTTAATAATCTTGCCCCTTCCATTAAGTTTAAAGCTGATTGGGAATCTAATTCCTTGCTTCCTTTCCTTGATGTTCATGTCCACCGTTCAGTTACAGGTTTTGCAAGCCTATGCATAGTGGCATGTATATTCACTACTTTTCTTATCATGCTTCCTCTGTCATTTCAGAAAAGTGTTCTTATCTCCCTCTGTCTCCGTGCTCTCCGCATTTGTGATCCTCAGTTCCTTGAAGTAGAAATTTCCACTCTTCATAATTCATTTTCCCCGTCTTGGCTACCCTTCCCATTTCATAGACTCTGCCTTCTCATGTGCTAAACAGACTTTCTTCTCTCCCAAACTCTCTACTCCTGGGAACTCTCCTGTCCTCTGCCTTCCCTACATTTCCGGTCTCTCTAATCTCAACAACTCTCTCCTTTCCTTAGACATCAAACTTACTTTTCGCCAGACTAACACTCTTCGCACTAATCTAGTTCATACCTCTCCTCCCTCTATAGATTCTCCTGGTGTCTACTCTATTTCTTGTTCCTCCTGTCCTCTTCAGTACTTTGGAGAATCTGGCCGATCTCTTTCTGACAGACTTAGGGAGCACAAAAATAGTGTTAGGCTTGCCGACACCAACAATGCTCTTTTCTGTCATGTCAGAGATCACAGTCATCCTATTGATTGGTCTTCTGCTAAAACTGTCTACCGTACGTCCAACTTTCACAGTCGCCGTCTGGTTGAATCCTCCCTTATACACAACTTTCCTTGTATGAACCTTAGTCCTGGCTTTGTCTCTGTAGATGCTTTCCTCTCCCATTACATTGTTAAATGCTCCAAACTTCAGAACACCCGTGACTTAACCTGATTCCTTTTCCCCTTCTCCCTCTTCCCCTTTCCTCTTTCTTCTTTCTCCTCTGGGTTTTATTTCTTTTACCTTGTTTGTGTCCTTCATTATTATATTTTTACCCCCTCTGTGTTCTTGCCCCTACCCTATGTGGGCCGCTAGCTCCCTTGCAGTGCTCCTCTTTCCTAGAATATGACTAATTCTACTACTACTACTTCTACTACCACTACTACTTCCACTATTACTCCTCCACCACTTTCTTGTTCCTGCCCCTGTCTAATGACCTCTATATATACTCCCTCCATCCCTTCTTTTTGTTAGTGTCACTTTGTAAATGGTCCAAGTCGGACCGAAACGTCGTCGTAAGCTCCTCTCTTCTATGTGTGGGTTATTTGTGTATTGTTCCAGTCACGATATTGTGCCTTTTTTTGTTATTTAAAGGTATGTAATGTTCATTTATCATTAAAATTATTTATATTTCTCATTGTTTTCTGTATGTAAAACTAGTTATTCTTTAAAAATTTTATTTTTTGGTGTCTGGAATGGATTAATTGTACAGTGGTCCCTCAGTTTTCGTGCATCTCCAAACTCAAACATTTATGTAAGTGTATTTTCGTAAGTGTTGTTGCAAGTGTATTTTTGGGGGTCTGAAATAGTCTAACCTACGTGACATTATTTCTTAAGGAAGTAAATTCGTTCGGTAATGGCACTTGAGCAGCATTCTGGAACGAATTTTCGGCGAAAACCGAGGGATCACTGTATTTACATTATTTCTTATGGGAAATATTAATTCGGTTTTCGTACATTTCTGATTTAGAATGACCTTTTGGAACGGATTATGTACGAAAACCGGAGTTGCACTGTAGTTGAAATTTCTCTTCATTGAACTTCATATTGTTTTGAGTGGCTCATTTGAAGATTTGGTTGATGTCTGCTTGGAGTCTTGCTGTATCTTCGATGGAAGTCACTGTCATGGCAATTCGGGTGTCATCTGCAAAGGAAGACACAGAGCTATGGCTTACTTCTCTGTGTATGTCAGATATGAGGATGAGGAATAGGATGGGAGCAAGTACTGTGCCTTGTGGAACAGCTTTTCACTGTAGCTGCCTCGGACTTTACTCTGTTTACTATTACTTTTTGTGTTCTATTTTTCAGGAAGTTATAGATACTGTAATTCTTTGCAACAACTACATATCTTGCACCTTTTCCTCTTACCTTCCCTGGTAGGCAGAGGAGAGTAGAGAAAGGAGGAGATACCATTGCCCTTTACTATTTTATCTGCCTCTTTCACTTTTTATTTTTCCATTATTTTTTCCTTACCTTTTATCATCACCATTTTTCACCTCCCCATCTCCATGAATGCATTTGTTTATAACAGTACTCTAAATTTTTCTCTGACTTTCCCATGCACTTTTGTGATTTTATCCACAGTGGTATATTACAGACCATTCTGGAGAAATACCCTGACTTTGCTCACTGTAAATAAAGCATTACCACGT
>WNWK01058955.1:0-10314 GCA_009830355.1 Cherax destructor | reverse complement strand
GCATAATAAGAAAACTCCTGCCCAGGCGGGTGTGTCGAATGAAATAATTAATTTGCAATAGTTAATGTAAATTGATATATGATATTTATGTCTTGATAGTAGAGCAATATGATTAATATAAATTTCCAGTGTGACTTTGTAAATGGTCCAAGTCGGGCCGAAACGTCGTCGTAAGCTCCTCTCTTTTATATGTGCGGGTTGTGTGTGTATTGTTCCAGTCACGGTATTGTGCCTTTTTGTTATTTATAAATTTCCTTGTTTTGTTTTCCTTAACAGGTAAGTGTGGATTACTGCTCATCGCACCGCATGACAGGTATGTCTATATTACTACTTTAAATACACCTAACCAATGAGCACAATGTTTCTAACTGTTAGTTGTATCAACACTTAGGAATCGTCGTTTGTGTTGCTTCTGATAGCTTGTAATGTGAAACTTGTGGGAAATATAGTATGTTCCAGACTAGCTCAGGTGATCGTGGTTACCTGGTTCCCACGAGTCTACACCAGAGTTTACTAGGGGGTGACAGTTGTCACCTGGATGTATTTAAGGTGTGCAGGATTAGGACGACCAATAAGTCGACACTTGTCATCTTCAGTAACTGCAGTAAATTCACTCCTATGTGCAGAGAACACCACAAACCTGTATGTCAAAGAGTTGTATGGTATGGGACCCCATTCCCATACCATAGGTTTGTTTGTAGAGCCTCTTATTGAAAGAATAGTGATTAAAATTAATGAGTTCAGACAAGTCGACAAAATCTCCGGGAGGTAGAGGAAGATTAAGATCCTGATTGACTTTACGTCGTAGGGCGTCAATGACCTGCGTGGTAGGTACTTTAGTGAAAAGAGAAGTTACGTCCAAACTACTTAGTTTCTTGTTTCAGATGGAGAGGTTTCTGATCCAGTTGAGAAGGTCGTCAGAATGCTTAAGATGAACGGGGCTGATGGTCTCCAGAAGGCAGGACAGATGTTTAGCAAGAACTCCGGCTAGTTTGTGTGGTGCACTGCCTATACATGATATGATTGGACTGAGAGGAATATTATGTTTATGGGTCTTGGGTAAACCATACATGTGTGCTGGTTTAGGGTTGCAGGGTATCAAGTACAGTAGTTTCTTCCCTTCACTAGTGCGTTTGAGTATTTGTCTGGTTTTTATAGAAAATCTTTGGTGAGTGTCTGCCACTGTTGAGTGCTGATGGGTTCGTATGTAGATTGATCATTCAAAAGGTCCATCATTTTGGTTTTGTAGTCACTGGTGCTGAGTATGACAACTCCACCTCCTTTGTCGGCGGTGGTGACGATAATATCTGGGTCATTGGCGAGGTTCTTAAGGGCAGTGATATATCGTCTAGGAAGATTAGTAGAAGGCTCACATAAAGCTGCAGTGAGAATGCCAGCCGCAGCCTCTCCGAGAGGTGACAAACCGCACTGCACTATGAAAAACTTCCTCACTCCTTCAGTTGCTACCTTGCAACATTGCATAGCTCCTGATGACGCACTGAGAAGTGTGAAAGTACTTAAGCTAATATTTTCACCCCCGTGGCTTGTCTTGCATAGTTAAGATCTCCTGTCTGCGATTGTACTGTATATATATATATATATATATATATATATATATATATATATATATATATATATATATATATATACTCACCTATTTGTGGTTGCAGGGTCGAGTCATAGCTCCTGGCCCCGCCTCTTCACTGATTGCTACTAGGTCCTCTCTCTCCTTGCTCCATGAGCTTTATCAAACCTCGTCTTAAAACTATGTATGGTTCCTGCCTCCACTACGTCGCTTTCTAGGCTATTCCACTTCCTGACAACTCTATGACTGAAGAAATACTTCCTAACATCCCTTTGACTCATAGGAGTCTTCAACTTCCAATTGTGACCCCTTGTTTCTGTGTCACCTCTCTGGAACATCTTGTCTCTGTCCACCTTATCTATTCCTCGCAGTATTTTATATGTCGTTATCATGTCTCCCCTAACCCTCCTGTCCTCTAGTGTCATCAGGTCGATTTCCCTTAATCTTTCTTCGTAGTACAATCCCCTTAGCTCTGGGACTAGTCTTGTTGCAAACCTTTACACTTTCTTTAATTTCTTGACGTGCTTGACCAGGTGTGGGTTCCAAACTGGTGCTGCATACTCCAGTATGGGCCTGACGTATATGGTGTGTGTGTGTGTGTGTGTGTGTATGAGTGAGTGTGTGTATGTGTGTTGTGGAGGTTTGAGCTCTTTCCTACGATATAATAGACTGTTAAACTTAGCTTATTGATGAATCCAAGATGTCGCAGCCGTCCCCAACACCTACTCAGGGGATCCATCTATGGCCTCACTCTCCACAGGGCTGTAAGGTAAACATCAAGTGATTATAATTATTGCCCCAAAGGAGCGTATGTCCATATTTCAGTCTTAGATGGACTGAAAGGCGTTTTACTCACGTGTTTGGACTTAGAAGTCCACGCATAACCGCCGTCAATAGGTAAATTTTGATGTTCTTGACTACAAGAACTGCACAGTCCCCTGTCTGACAAGAACACAAAAACATACCTTGCTCGTGTAACGTGAGCGATGGTGTTGGCTCCACCATATACGGCGGAAATGCTGTCTTGATTGTAGAATGCCGCTGAAGTCACCGTCTTGTTTCGATGGAATTCACTTGCGATTGTCTCTACGTTTGTCTTTTTGCAGTAAGAAGCTGCGCACACTTCTGAATATACTGCAATGTTGATGTTATTCACTAAACGCGCTGGAACAGAGTTCTTATCTTATTTCCCGACGTTAGTGGAGATTAAATTAGAATAACGGACGCGTACGACTAATGTCTATGTTGAGTTACGTCGCTTCGCGCCGCTTGACCCCTCGTGTCGTATGACCCGTTCTTGTGGTGGCCAAATTCAATCTGACCCCTCATGCTGCCTTGTGCAGCCTCGTGCCTCGTGCCTCGTGCTGCCACGAGGTGCCTCGTGGTGCTGTGGTCAGCACAATTTCAACAATTGCTACATGCTGCTACAAGTGGCAATTAAAATGTTTGTGTTCCCTAAATTTCAATCACTGGAACACATGATTGTAATTTTCAAGTGTAGAAACTAATACAACAGTTTACTGTAATCTTCCTGTTACGGCAAAGAGTTACATTTATCTCAAATGTCTATTAAGTCACATACACTCGCTGCTACTTGGTCAGACCACGTGACACACTGTGGTCAGTACATCTGGTCTGAGTTATTTTGTTTATGCACCCAGACTCGCCTCGTCTGGCCCCTTCCTAAGGGAGGAAAGGGTGAGGGGCCCTTAACAAGGGAAGTAAGGGCGCATACCCCCCTCCTTTGGAGAATTTTCTCCACATGTGTGTTTGTGTAAGAAATTACAGTAAAACATGATTGCAAATATGAAAAGTATACAAATGAAAATAGGAAATAAAACAAGATCGCTTTCATTTATATCATCAGAGGAATGTATGTAAGCATTTGAAAGAGCTCAATTTTATTTCCTATTTCCTCTGTTTTATTTTTTCTTATATATATAATATACGTATGGGTCAGTAAATACACACAAACCAAGTAATCCAGAAAGACCAATAATTACTTTAATTGGTTCAATTTCTTATAAATTATCCAGTACAGTAACACTGAAGAAAAGTACAGAAGTACAGTACAGTAAGACAGAAGAACAGTACAGTACAGTAAGACAGAAGAACAGTACAGTACAGTAAGACAGAAGAACAGTACAGTACAGTAAGACAGAAGAACAGTACAGTAAGACAGAAGAACAGTAACATAGAAAAAGAATAGAAAAGTAAGACAGAAGAACAATATAGTAACAATACAGTAGCACAGATGAATGATGTAAGGTAGAGGATATCTTTCTGGGATCGCAAAGAGCCTGAAATATATCTAGTTGTTAATGAACAATATGATCAATACTTCTGTTTGTATTTTTATTAATGGTAACTCCTGTGAATGAACACAAATAAGAACAGTACCGTGACTTCTATCAGGGAGATTGGAGTGGGAATAACACCACCGTGACTCCTGTCAGGGAGGCTGGAGTGGAACTAACACCACTGTGGCTATCAATAAGCAAATCAAGAATTATAAGTAACAATTAATAATAATAATATTAATATTAAAATTATTATTTGCGACCACTGTCAGCCTCAGAGTTATCTCTGAGTTACCAGACCTTGCCACGTGGAGGCCAGTGGTTCGTCTTTAAGGTCCACCCCTCCTCGCCTTTCCCAGGTTCATGTGTCCAGGAATCCATCCGTGGGCCCCCGGATGTCTTCCCTTCCTCATTTCCCTAAGGTCAGCCTCGCCTCTCTCTCTCTCTCGCTCTGCCTTCCAGCCTCAGCCTTCCCCAGGTTCATGTATCCAGGAATCCATCCGTTCGCCGCCGGATTTTTCCCCTTTCTCACTTCCCCAAGGTCAGCCTCACCAACCTGTATTCTTGCCTTCCCCAGGTTCATGTGTCCAAGAATCCATCCGTTCGCTCCCGGATGTCTTCCCTTCTCCACGTCTCCAAGGTCAGCCTCAACAACAACCTTCCCCAAGTTCATGTATCCAGGAATCCATCCGTTCGCTCCCAGATGTCTCCCTTTCCCACTTACCTAAGGTCAGCGAGTTTGGTGCATTCCCCGGATCAGTGTCTCCAGGAGCCCACTTGTGTCACCTCAGGTGGACTCCCTTCCCCACTTTCCCAAAGTCAGCGGTATTCTTGCCTTCCCCAAGTTCATGTATCCAGGAATCCATCCGTTCGCTCCCGGATGTCTTCCCTTCCCCACTTCCTCAGAGTCAGCGGTGCCTTCTCCGGATCAGTGTCTCCAGGAGTCCACTTGTGTCACCTCAGGTGGACTCCCTTCCCCACTTCCCCAAAGTCAGCGGTATTCTTGCCTTCCCCAGGTTCATGTATCCAGGAATCCATCCGTTCGCTCCCGGATGTTTCCACTTCCCCACTTCCCCAGAGTCAGCGGTTGCCACCCCCAGTGACCTTGCTGGGTGGAAACTTGGTCTTGTCTAGCTGGTCTACGGTAGAGACTGTCCAGGTGGGTGGAATTACTGGAGGTGACACACAGAAAACTGCGTCCAGTAATTACACCCACCAAGACAGCCACAACCGTACACCAGCTAGACGAGACCAAGCTGCCACACAGCTCCCCCACCCAGGAGAGGCTAATCAATTAAAAATTTGGAAATCCTTTTATGTTACACTATAAATTTATACTAAGTACAAGTTATTTTTACTTATTTATCAGTTAAAAAGTATTTGTAAGATTTTTTTTTTTTGTAGATGAATGTCTAAGTGTTGATGAACTTGTTCACTTCCATCAAAACTGTATTAAATATTACACTGTTATCATTTTTGTTTATTTATTCGTCTTTTGCAGTTGACACTCAAAGGCTAACAAGCGCCCAAACATACATTTATAAATATTTTCACATACATTTATACGTTTCATCACAGTTACTTACTCATACACCATTACACATACACTTGCATGCGTAACAAACACCCATACAATCCCATGTATTACAAATACTTACACATATAAGACAAAGTATGTCGGTTTATTGCATTTTGACGACATTCTTTTTGAAACATGTAAATATATAAAAATGGGACACGTTAGAGACACTGTTGGAGGACTGTGTCATGTGTACATGTTGTTTTGAAGGAACGAATGTAATGCTTAAGTGTTATTGAGTATGGGTGTCATGTGTATATGTTATTATGTACAATAATAATCAACTATGAAGTAGAATCGAGGACCTTCAGGTAGAATTCTCCCTCAAGGTCGAGGATTCTACTTTATAGGGTTTAATTATTTATATTCAGCTCAATGATATGATCTCATTTAAGTATATATAAGTCTTCTTACTGCTCTATTATCTTCTCTCTCTGTATATATACATACAACTTTTAAAAATTTACCTCCTTTTGAAATTTCTTAAATTTATTGATACATTCCTCCTTTTATCAATTTTTTAACTTAAGAACTATGTTTAATAAACAAACCTACAATCACAGAAAACCCCACAAATAAATCTTCCTGACTGCAATTATAAGTTTCCACCTTATACATGCCACACTAACTACCATATACATTATAGAGGATTAATTATTATTGTGTATGAGTGTCACATGTCACGTGAATGTCATGTGTTCACATGTCACGTGTATGAGTGTCATGTGTTCATATTATTGTGTATGGCTTAGTGAAATGTTTAGGTATTGTTGTGTATGGACGAGTGTCAAATGCGAATCACTAAATCTAATCCATGAAAACTGTAACAAATTTATAATAATCTCTGTTTCTCTCGTGTTTCGTTAACGAATTTGAAGGTCGCAAATGGAATTATTTGCAAATGTATATATATATACATACATTTCGCTTGCAATATTCAGAAAAAAGGGCGTTGCTACTTAAGCCAAAAATCCAGATTTTACATATTCGGCACACACACACACACACACACACACACACACACACACATATATATATATATATATATATATATATATATATATATATATATATATATATATATATATATATAAAATATATATATATATATATATAAATATATATATATATATATATATATATATATATATATATATATATATATATATATATATATATATATATATATATATATATTTAACACATCGGCCGTATCTCATCAAGGCAGGGTGGCCCGAAAAGAAAAACTTTCATTATCATTCACTCCATCACTGTCGTGCCAGAGGCATGCGTACACTACAGTTGTAAAACTGCAACATTGTCACCCTGCCTCGGTGGGACACGGCCGTATTGTTGAATATATATATATATATATATATATGCAAGACAACCACTATGACAAAACAGAAGAATTCCAAGCGCTTTCGTGACTACTCACATTATCAAGGAACTATAAAAGGAAACGTGAGAAGAAGGCTTATAAAGAGGCAGAATACACCTCACAGTCACATCACACTAACAAAGACAACACCTCACAGTAGCGTAACATCTCACGACTCTGTGAAGAGGAACATAAGAAAGGACCGGAAACTCTTCCCAAGAATTAAGATTAGTCCAATTTATCATTAAATTCTTCCCAAATTTTATTAATTATAAATGAATTCAATTTATATAAACCAAAAGAAATATTCATATTATTTTCAAAACTGCTTTTAATGAAACATGATTCTATTATATTCCTCTCAACCATGAACTTGCTTGATACAACCTTCTCAGCATTTTGAAAATCAATTGGATGGTTAAAGTCTCTCACATGAATAAATAGAGCATTAGAATCTTTTCCAGTTCTAATGCTATATTTATGTTGTTTTAATCTTAGTTCAAGACTTTTACCAGTTTGACCATAATAAACTTTATCGCATATTTTACAGGAATCTTATAGACACATCCGTCAGCATTTTGGGGGGAATTTTTTTATCAAAAGTCTTTTTACTGTATCAAGATTTTTAAATACAACTTTGATATTAAAATTCTTAAGAAAAGAAGGCATATCAACCAAGTTTTCATGGTAAGGGAGAACCAACATATTTTTGGTTGAATAAGGTTGGTTGCCCCTTTTTGGATTGTAAAAAGTATTTCTAGCTATTTTAAAAGATTTATCAATTATGTTTCTTGGGTATTTTAAATCATTAGCTATTTCATAAATTTTAGAGATTTCTTCATCTATGAACTCTGGACTACAAATGCGTAAAGCTCTCAAAAACATAGAAGAGAAAACCGACACTTTAACTCTATCTTGATGTGAAGAGTAATAGTGTACATAGGAACAATTATTTGTAGGTTTTCTGTAAATTTTAAATTTAAAATCAATGTTAACCTTAATAATAAAAACATCTAGGAAGGGCAATGAGTTATTTACTTCAAATTCAACAGTAAAATTTATAGAATGAGCTAAGCTATTTAATTTAACAAGGAAATGGTTTATGTCTACATTCTTAGGCATAAGGCACAAAATGTCATCAACATATCTATACCACTTAGCTCTATCGGGAAAGATTGTGTTAAGCAATCTTTTTTCGAAAAAATCCATATATAAATTACTAAGAACAGGTGAAAGAGGATTTCCCATTGCCATACCAAACTTTTGAGTGTAAAACTCATCATTAAATACAAATTTTGCATCAACAATACAAAGTTTAATAAGTTTAATGATAGTAGGAACTGGCAATGGTAAATCGTAATTAACCAGTTCTTCAGATAAGAACTTTCGTAAATCATCAACTGGAACTTTTGTAAACAAGGAGGTAACATCAAAACTAACCATATTGAAATCATTTAAATCAGTCAAGGTGCTTAATTTATCAACTAAATCTAAGTTGTTTTTAACATTAAAATTAGAAATTTTTCCAACAATTGGGCTCAAAATATCAACAAGCCATTTAGAAAGTTTATAAGAAACTGAACCTATGGAGCTAATAATTGGTCTAACAGGATTACCAGGTTTGTGTGTTTTAATTAATCCATACATATAAGGTAAAGATGGATTAGCTGAAGTAAATTTTTTAATTAATTCATCTTTGCCCTTCAATAGATGCTTTATTGTTTTATTGAAATTGCTGTTAACAGTTTCTAAGGGATTCTTTCTAAGTTTAGAATAGGTTTCAAAATCATCTAGGAGGCTATTCATTTTATCTTGGTAATCGGTTTCTTTCATAATTACTATTGCATTTATTTTATCTGCTTTAGTAAGGCGCAAATTTTTATTATTCAAAAGTGAATCATAAGACTTAAAATATGCGATAAAGTTTATTATGGTCAAACTGGTAAAAGTCTTGAACTAAGATTAAAACAACATAAATATAGCATTAGAACTGGACAAGATTCTAATGCTCTATTTATTCATGTGAGAGACTTTAACCATCCAATTGATTTTCAAATGCTGAGAAGGTTGTATCAAGCAAGTCCATGGTTGAGAGGAATATAATAGAATCATGTTTCATTTAAAGCAGTTTTGAAAAAAATATGAATATTTATTTTGGTTTATATAAATTGGATTCATTTATAATTAATAAAATTTGGGCAGAATTTAATGATAAATTGGACTAATCTTAATTCTTGGGAAGAGTTTCCGGTCCTTTCTTATGTTCCTCTTCACAGAGTCGTGAGATGTTACGCTACTGTGAGGTGTTGTCTTTGTTAGTGTGATGTGACTGTGAGGTGTATTCTGCCTCTTTATAAGCCTTCTTCTCACGTTTCCTTTTATAGTTCCTTGATAATGTGAGTAGTCACGAAAGCTCTTGGAATTCTTCTAGTTTTTCATAGTGGTTGTTTTGCATATTTTGCTATCACCTGTTTACTGTGATCTTTTTGCATATATATATATATATATATATATATATATATATATATATATATATATATATATATATATATATATATATATATATATATATATATACAACCTTCTACCATGTGTCCTCCAACAGTTGTTTATATCTTACCCTAACTGCCTCCTCCTTTAGTTTGTAAACCTTCACTTCTCTTACTTGATGCTTCCATTTTCCTTGTATCCCATCTACCTTAACTCTCACTGTAGCTATAACTGAAAAGTTATCTGATACATATATATATATATATATATATATATATATATATATATATATATATTTTTTTTTTTTTTTTCAACAAGTCGGCCGTCTCCCACCGAGGCAGGGTGACCCAAAAGAAAGAAAATTCCCAAAAAGAAAATACTTTCATCATCATTCAACACTATCACCACACTCATACATAATCACTGTCTTTGCAGAGGAGCTCAGATACGACAGCTGAGAATATGTCCCTCCCAGCTGTCACTATCTCAGACCCTCCTTTAAAGTGCAGGCATTGTACTTCCCATTTCCAGGACTCAAGTCCAACTAAATCAATTAACTGGTTTCCCTGAATCCCTTCACAAAATGTTACCCTGCTCACACTCCAACAGATCGTCATGTCCAAAATCCTTCGTCTCCATTCACTCCTATCTAACACGCTCACACATGCTTGCTGGAAGTCCAAGCCCTCGCCCACAATACCTCTTTATCCCTTCCCTCCAACCTTTTCTAGGACGACCCCTACCCCGCCTTCCTTTCCCTAAAGATTTATACGTTCTCCAAGTCATTCTACTTTGATCCATTCTCTCTAAATGACCAAACCACCTCAACAACCCTCTTCAGACCTCTGACAAATACTTTTAGTAATTCCACACCTTCTCCTAATTTCCACATTCCGAATTTTCTGCATAATATTTACACCACACATTGCCCTTAGATATATATATATATATATATATATATATATATATATATATATAT
>WNWK01058954.1:0-10314 GCA_009830355.1 Cherax destructor | reverse complement strand
CGACTCGGCAGACGATCATCCCCAGTAAAAAGCGGGGGTGCCACTAACATGTTGAAGACACACAAAAAGTGTAGGGGCCCATGACTGTTCAACTGCCTCCCAGCATACAAAAGGGGGGATTCCAATAGCCCCCTGGCTGTCTTCAAGCAGGCACTGGAAGGCCCCTAAATGGTGCCTGGCCACCCAGGCTTGGTTCGTCGTTGGACTGCGTGCGGCCGCAGTAACAGCCTGGTTGATCACTCTGATCAACATGAGGCCCCCCGGGCTGGGCCGGGGACGTTGACCTCTAGAATTCTCTCAGGTAAACCCCAGGAAAAAATTTTTTGAAAAAATTTACCAAGGTGGTGTAGGGGAAAGGTTGTTTTCATATATTGTTTGGTTTTTTTCTCCAGAGGGGGGATTAAGGTTGAGTAACACATTTTGTTTGTGGTTATGGTAAAGTGCCATTGAATATTTTAAATTGAACTTGTGTTATTTTCTTCCCGTGGGAAAAACTTGTCCATTGATTTGGAGGAGGAAGCAGGACTTTAAGGATAAAATTTTGTCAGAAGCTGAATCTTTGACTTTTCGGCTTCAGTGAGGAAGTAAATAATTCATCAGTAAACATGTCTTTAACAGTGCCCAGGGGAATCACCTACCCCAGGTGATAATGAAGAGATGATAAGACTTGCTAACTTTTAGAACTGAAACAAAATTAATAGAAGCTAAGGAAGTAAGACAAAGGATAGGTTTAGAACAAGAACATGGGCAGTACTTTAACATAACAAAATACAATTTTGTCCCTAAGTTTAGGGAAAGTAAGACAGATATTTTTTTTTTTTTGAGAAGACTACTTTGGAGAAAAGATGGCCCAAACAGCGTGGCCCCCCCTAGTTCACCCAGCAGGTAAAAGTTTCAGAGGTAGAGACTCTGGAAGGAAGTAAATTTTTCTAACTATAAAAAAATAAAGGAGGGATATTGCTTGCATACCAAATTATACCTGAAAATATGGCAAAGTTCAGGTCAAAAATTTTCTGGATGGGCAGACCTTAACTGATTTTGGGGAATGAAAACTGTTCCTGTTTAAAAATGGGTTGGTTAAAGGGGGTGAACAGGGTTTGACAAGTTATAACCTAATTGTTCATGGGGAATTGTACAGTGCAATTCCTGTTGCCTTAGGAATATTTGGAGGAAAAAAACGCAGATAATCTTTCAGTAGCACTGGATCTGGGTGACAGATTCTTAGCTCTGGAATTTGAAAGTAAAGACAGTCATGCTCCTTCGAAAAATTTCCTGTTTTTTCAAATATTCCAAATCCTACGGTCAAAAAAGGTAAGTGGGACAAAATTTTTCGGGACAAATGGGGGCTAGACACCTTCTCAAACAGAAAGGAAAGGTAAGTCAGCTGGAGCTCAAAGTTTACCTAGACCATCAAATAATGTTTCAGTTCCTCAAGCACACAGTACCAGTCCTACTCCAAATGGTAAAAATACCTTTAAGAGTTATACCTGTTATTACTGTAACAAAACGGGGCACATACAAAAGTTTTGCTTTTAGAAACAGCAAGATCAGAGAAGGGAGGAACCATCCCAGGGAACCCTAACTGCAGAGACACATCCAGTGGCTTGCATTAGGTCTTCAAGACAAGGTGACGAGGAATCTTTGAGGGGTCTAGACCCCAGGATGCGGGTTTTTTCTAGTAAGTCCACAGTTGCCTTGCATAAGGATGTGGGCAGGGTTAAGAACATGTTGTCCTTGAGAGATGGATGTAGCACCTACTCCTTGCTACGTGCGGGAGTGCGGCCAGTGTCTAATGATACCTATACTGGGAAAGATATATTATTGAAGGGTATTACGGGTTTGACCATAAGAACACCTGTACACAAGTTATGGGTAGAATCTGCATACCAAGTTGGCTATCTCCCTGTAGGTATTTCAGATGAGATTCCCTTTGAGGGTGTTGACCTCTTATTGGGAAATAATGTAATGGGCCTGTTAGACAGTGAAGAACAACTAGTTAGGGGTGAACCAAGTCCCAAAGTTTGGGAGGAGAAGGCTAGAGAGACACTACCAAACCTTCTCCCTGCTGGTTCCACCATGAGAAGTATGGCTCATGATCATGCTATCAATAGTCTTCATGATATTTCTCATGAGGATGATGAAGGCTTAAGTCTGGAAACACCGTTTTCTGATGTTAAACTGCAGTCAACTGAAGAGAAGGATGTTCCAGCCAGAGCTGAGCATGATTGGAGCATAGAAAAGTTAAGTAGTGTGAGAGAGGCTGCATCTACTAAGGTGCAATTAATTTCTGTACAGGAGAATGATGTCACACTGATCAGAGCCTCAGCTGTGGCTAAGAAAGAGGTTTCACAATTAAATAAGTGCTTTCATTTCAGAAAGGAAATTCTTACAAAGAAGTTGCCTCTGTTTGTTGTACCAAGGGAAAGATAACAAGGGTTTTGTCACCAGATGATGATGATGTCCAAGGTTTCCAGGCATTTCTTCAGGCCTCAGCTGTGGGAGACTGTCATATCTGTCAATTTATAGGGAAATCTTGTCAAAGTATTAAACCTGTTCCCCTTCAGCCTATTTCAGCATCAGGTGGACCCTTCAGCAAGCTGGTAGTAGATGTAGTTGGTCCAGTCCCATGGACCAGAATGGGAGATGATTATTTACTCACAATTATTTGCTCCACTACCTGGTACCTGGAAGCAGTCCCTTTACATAAGATGACAGCTCATGTAGTGTTAAGGGCTTTGATGAAGTTCTTTTTTCATGTCGGCTTTCCTCGGGAAGTACAAACAGATCAAGGGTCTAACTTTACTTCAAGACTATTTAGAAATGTGTTAACGGGGTTAGATGTAAAGCCTAACTTTTCAACTATCTATCATCCTCCATCTCAAGGAAAAATAGAGAAATTCCATCAAACCCTAAAGACAATGATGCAAGCCTATAGTATAGACAATACTAACAACTGGGATGAGAGGATCCCTCTCTTTGTAACTGCTGAGTGGGGAAGCACTCTGGAATCTCTGAGCTATTGGCTTGGGGAGAATGGTGATGTTTTGCCCTCGGAGCTTTTTCTCAGTTTCAGATACTGTTTGGCTTGTATGAAATGATTGGTACCAGTGAATGTACCCATCAACCAGACCCGAATGATGATGTGGGACCATAATGCTCTGGAGGCCGGAGATGAGGTGCTGGCATTGGAGCCAGTTCATGTGAAAAATTGTATGGCAAGTTGCTGTGAGCTGACCATGGTGTGGGGGAAGCTCTCAAGAGTAAGGTCTAAAACCCAAACACCCGAGCAAGAGAAGAATGCAAGTAATGTACACAGTAACTGGTTAAAGGGTTTAAAGTTAGATCAGAAACCTAGAGTGACCAATGTGTTACTGGAATGTAAAGGGGTGCAAAGTAGTAATCTGTATGTAATGGCCAAAGAGTATTTAAGGAATTCCATGTTTGAAAGAGATACTGGGGAAAATGTGCTTGGTCTTACTAAGGAAAATGTTGGAGAGGTGGCTCAGCCACAGTGGAACCTTGTAAAAGTTTGAGATGTCACTAAAGGAGTAAAGTCAAGACTTCATGAAGTAATTGTTAAGGAAAATGAGCCAATTCAACAATTATTGTGTGTGAAAAATCTGTATGAAAACTGGGATAGGGAGGAAGAAGTGAAATTCTTTCATTGCCCATTTGTAGTGCTTAGTAAGAGTCAGTGGGCATTCCCATGCTTCATGGTTCCCAAATTCAATGGCACCTTGAGCATATGCACTGACTGCCACAAAGTACACTTAACAACTGAAGTTTACTGGCTTAGACAGATTGATACTGATGCATTAAGAGATGCAAAAGTATTAGAGAAAGTAAAGCATGAGGCAGGAAGATGTGATCTCCCAGTTCCATTTCCATGTTTGTAATGACAATTGGGTTCATTATGTGTTTTGTGTGTGAGATGGAATGTGAAGGTATTTTTGTCAACTTGATGTACACAGCCAGGGAGCAGAAAGATGTCTTGGTGGTTGTGTTTGTACTGCAAGAGGTTGCATGATTGTTAAAAAGTGTCTTCATTTTGCCACAGGAAAGAAATTTTTCACTGTGGGTTGTCTATTCTGCATCTGTATATGTCCCAGGATCTCTTCACCCTGTTCCTATGTATGGTCATCCAAATCAGACTCTTAAGATGGGCTTTGTCTTGCAGTCAACTAGAAGTCAAATACAAATTTTATAAAATGCTCAGAGAACGTGACTGTTAATGTTCTCTTTTCATGTAGATACATGGCGCATGCTTTGTACATAGTGTTTGTTTTGTGCTGACCTTGTTGCTTTTGCAGTGGTGAACTCTTGGTGGGCCTGAGTGCTCCCTACCAGTCATCCGACTGTGAAGGACATGGGTTGGAGCTGGGCAAGTGAAGAGGTCGGGGGGTTTGCACATTTGTGAGTTGAGGCAGAGGTTGGCAACCTTCGGTGACTAGAGAAGTCCAGGAAGGTATTTTGTATATTTGTGTCTTGGTGTGCTCTAAGTACGAAACGGTCCAACAATTTGCCTGTGTGGTCCCATGGATCCCCTCCATGTACTGTGGCAGTTGCCCCTTATAAGGTTGGAGGATTTGTAAGGAATGAGGTCCTTGGAAGATGGGCGTAAGTGCCTGATCATTTTAAGGATCTTGAGTGTTGACTGGAAAGTCTCACTTTTTGGTTCGGCCACCACGTGAGAGACACCTTGACATGTTTTGTTTCTGCCTGGTGTATACCTGACTGCTCTGGGTTTGGCTTTACTCTCATCTCTTGATCAGGAAGATGCCATCCTGGAGTACCAGTTGCTTGCTGGATTACCGCAGCGGAGGCACAGGACTGTGGTGCTGGCTTTCACAGTGGGCATTGTGTGCAGTCCTTGCATTGTAAAAATATATTATGTTTAGTAACCACTAAAGTAGTTAATGGTTACACCTTTCAGTATGTGGATATGGTATAATCTGGGAAGGTTCAGTGAAGCCATGAAAATTTGTAGATTGCCATGTTGTATGTCACCTTGTTGTAAATAACACTAAAGTCAAGAGTCATTATGGTGCTGGGTAATATGTAAAACTTCTAGTAGTGTTGCTACCACCTTCAGGCTAAGATACTTTTTTTTACTAACCATATCCTGAGGGACACGGCTAGCTTTTGTGAGACTTCGTCAGGAGGTGGGGGTGTTATGGGGCTATAGGACCCAACTTGTATTGATATAATTAAGTAACATGAATATCTAATTATATTGAATTGATCACAATTCTGTTTAATGAGGTTTTGAGGTCAGGCCACCCTTAAGACTTAAAAAGAAGCTGAATTAACCTGATTTTCTCAATATAATAGGTTATAAATACACACATTTAAATAAGTAGTTTATAAAGTTGCATGTCTCATTGTAAGTAAATAAGATGTATTGTGGGTACATGTGTAGATTGTGCAAGGCGACAGTCTTGTGTTTTTCATTGTTTTGTTTTTGGAGTGGGAGGAGCTTAGAGAGAGACCTTCTTTCTCTCTCACTTCCCAAGATGGCTGCAGGAATATAGTACTAGGGGCTTTCTCTTGTCTTATGTTTGTTTCTGGGCAGAATGTAGGTGCCAAGAGGTAAGGGATGTGCTGTAAATAGATAGTACCATCATAGTCTGTGATTTCCAGTGTGTTAAGACACTGAGGGTAGGAGTGATGTTGAGAAAAGAAGGTATTAAGTGTGGAAGTGGACCATGCCATGTGGTTTGGGAGATGCTAGTTACATGTTGTTATGATTAAGGCTTGTATATCCTATATACCAGTCTCTTAATATATATATATTTTTATATTATGTTAGTTTAAATAACCCATGGAGAGGGCTGAGGACGTTTTTACAGATGCAGCAGCTAATCATGAATGTAAGTATCATCTTAGACAATAAGACCTTACTGTTGCTACTCCCCCATGCTAGAACATGTAGTGAGAACCTTGATGATAAAGTAAAGGAAAATAATATAACAGTACCTCAATCAGCTCTCCTTGCACTATATCACTCACTCATTTACATATATCTCACGTATGGAATCTGTGCATGGGATCAACAAAATTAAATCACCTTAGACCATTCATAACCCAGCGAAAGGTTGCAGTCAGAATGATAACAAATTCCCACTCTAGATAGCATACTCCACCAATATTCAAAAGCCTAAAACTATTCACCATAAAGAACATTCACACTTATTCTTGTGCCTACTTTAATAGGACCCATGGCCATAACACAAGATACAGATCACTTTTTGATGTACCTCATGTCCACAGCAACCTATGTAAGAATTCTATGCACATAAAGGGCCCCAGAATCTGGAACTCATTACCAGGAAATGCTAAAATAACCTTGTCTGAAAATCAATTTAAGACTCTTCTCAAAAACCACCTACTCACCCTAAACTAAATACTCATACTGTAAATTGCTTTCAAAAATGCTCAAAGTTATTTTCCTACAACCAATTTAAATTTTTACTATTATGTTACCACCTAATCACCCTAAACTAAATACTCAAAACTGTAAATTACTCTCAAAATGCTCAATGTTATTTTCATTAAGATAATTTAATTTTTACTATTATGTTCCATCCTACTAAACACTAGTTACAATGTCTATCAACATTTTGTAATGAACAATGTATTATCATCATATCATAATTTGAACGATCTACCAATACACACTCACTCAATTACCCCAATATTATGTTCATAGTCTATAAGCCATTAGATTAAGCTGCCCCTAATGCCAAGGCATGCCAGAGGCTCTCCTTGCACCTCAATATATGATTGTAATGTAAACCTATGTACACTATCAAAGAAATAAAATTGTATTGTATTGTATCTAGTTATCCTTAACTAACTCACTATTGTAAATCTCTTTAATCATTTAAAATTTATATTCATATGTAATTTGTAATTAGATTAAAACCTAATATTAAATCTGCCCGAAAGGTCTAGCATGTCCAGGCATGCTAGGCATGCTAACGGCCATCTTTGCAATTATAACCCTTAGTCCTTAAAATGTAAAACACTGTTATGGGGTGTTATGGACTTGTTATGGGGGCTATGGAACCCAGCATGTATTGTTGTAATTAAATAACATGAATACCTAAATATATTGATTTAATCAGAATTACTGCTTAAATGTTTTGAGGTTAGGCCACCCTTAAGACTTAAAGAAGCTGAATTAACCTGATTTTCTCAATATAATAGGTTATAAATACACAAATTTAAATAAGCAGTTGTGAAGTTGCATGTCTCATTGTAAGTAAATAGATGTATTGGGAGTATATGTGTAGGGTGGGCAAAGCGACAGTCTTTTGCTTTTCATAGTTTTGTTTTGAAGTGGGAGGAGCTTAGAGAGACTCCTCCCTCCTTCTTCCTCACTTCTTCAAAGATGGCTAATGCATCTTGATACTCATCAATTGCACAACCCAGGGCAGCATGGGTTTAGAGCAGGCCGCTCCTGTCTGTCCCAACTACTGGACCACTACGACAAGGTCCTGGATGCTCTAGAAGACAAACAAAATGCAGATGTTATATACACAGATTTTGCAAAAGCCTTTGACAAGTGTGACCATGGTGTAATAGCACACAAAATACGTGATAAAGGAATAACAGGAAAAGTTGGTAGATGGATCTATAATTTCCTAACAAGTAGAACACAAAGAGTAGTAGTCAACAGAGTAAAGTCTGAGACAGCTACTGTGAAAAGCTCTGTTCCACAAGGCACAGTACTTGTTCCCATCCTGTTCCTCATCCTCATATCGGACATAGACAGGGATATAAGCCACAGTGCTGTGTCTTCCTTTGCAGATGACACCTGAATCTGTATGACAAGTGTCTACCGTTGAAGACACTGCAAGACTCCAAGCAGACATAAACCAAATCTTTAAATGGGCTGCAAAAACAATATGAAGTTCAATGATGAGAAATTTTAATTACTCAGATACGGAAAAAG
The DNA here is from genome assembly GCA_009830355.1 of Cherax destructor. Lineage (NCBI taxonomy): Eukaryota > Metazoa > Arthropoda > Malacostraca > Decapoda > Parastacidae > Cherax > Cherax destructor. Next base: position 2,357 of record WNWK01058954.1, on the reverse strand, counting down.
TGAAGAAATTAAAATCTCATAGGAGTACAAAACTAATTCAAACCACACAATAGAGCGAAAAACTAATGTCAAGGACCTGGGAGTGATCATGTCAGAGGATCTTACCTTCAAGGACCATAACACCGTAACAATTGCATCTGCTAGAAAAATGACAGGATGGATAATGAGAACCTTCAAAACCAGGGACGCCAAGCCCATGTTGACACTTTACAGATCGCTTGTTCTATCTAGGCTGGAATATTGCTGCACACTAACTGCACCTTTCAAGGTGGGTGAAATTGCTGAACTTGAAAATGTGCAGAGAACCTTCACGGCACGCATAACTGTGATAAACCACCTCAATTACTGGGAACGCTTGAAGTTCCTAAACCTGTACTCTCTAGAACGCAGGCGGGAGAGATACATTATTATATACACATGGAAAATTCTCGAGGGATTAGTACCAAACTTGCACACGAAACTCACTGCCTACGAAAGCAAAAGACTCGGCAGGCCATGTAACATCCCCTCAATGAAGAGCAGGGGTGCCACTAGCACGTTGAGGACAACACAATAAGTGTCAAGGGCCCAAGATTGTTCAACTGCCTCCCAGCATACATTAGGGGGATTACCAACAAACCCCTGGCTGTCTTAAAGCAGGCACTGGACAGGCACCTAAAGTCGGTACCTGACCAGCCAGGCTGTGGTTCATATGTTGGACTGCATGTGGCCAGCAGTAACAGCCTGGTTGATTAGGCTCTGGTCCAACATGAGGCCTTGTCACAGACCGGGCCACGGGGCGTTGACCCCTGGAATTCTCTCCAGGTAAACTCCAGGTGGTAGAGTCTGGGCTTTTGTTGATATGTTCTGTGCAGAAATGGTGCCAGAGGTAAGGGAGTTAGGTGTTAAATTGAAGCAGCTATCATAACCCATGAGGAGTAGTGTGTAAAGACACTGAGGGTGATGTGGAGAAAATTGGGTGTTAAGAGTGGAGGTGGACCATGCCATGTGACTGCTATGGTATTGTATGTTATTATGAATGTAAGATCTGTAAAAATGTATATCCATGAATATATGATATTTTTGTAATGGTGGTTTAAATAACCCATGGAGAGGGCAGGAGTTTTTCAGGTACAGCAGCTGATCATGAGTGTGAGTATCATCCTAGACTATAAGACTTTACTGTTACTGTGGTTACTATACCCCCATACTAGAACATGTAGTGAGAACCTTGATGATAAGTAAAGGGAAAGTAACATAACATGGAGGCCTATCCGGGATAGTTATTTGACTGTTAAAATAACTCAAAACATTCTTTGAGATGTACTGGTATGGGGTAGGGTAATAACAGTCACATGTTTCTGGTAGGATACAATTTACCTTGTAAAATTTACCTTGGTGGTGTCAGTGGAAGGTTCATATATTAGTTTACAGGTTGTTTTCTCCAGAGTGGGGATTAAAGTTGAGTAACACATTTTGTTTGTGGTTATGGTAAAGTGCCATGTGAATATTTTTTCCATTGAACTTGTGTTATTTTTATGTGCCTGTGGGAAAACTTGTCCATTGATGCTGTAAGAGAGGAAGCAAGAGTTAAGGATAAAAATAAATGTCAGAAGCTGAATCTTCAGACTTTTTAGGCTTCAGTGAGGAGATAAATAATTCACCAGTAAACATGTCTGTTAACAGTGACCATGAGGAGTCACCTACTCCAGGTGATAATGAAGAGATGATAAACATGTCTGTTAACAGTGACAATGGGGGATCACCTACTCCAGGTGATAATGAAGAGATGATAAGACTTAAGCTAGCTTTGATAGAAGCTGAAACAAAATTAATAGAAGCTAAGGAGAGAGTAATTCAAAGGTTAGGAGGTTCAGAACAAGAGCCTGAGCCATACTTTAACATAACTAAAGCTACACATTTTGTCCCTAAGTTTACAGAGAGTGACCCAGACAGATATTTTTCCTTTTTTGAGAAGACTACTTTGTAGCAAAGATGGCCCAAACAGCAATGGCCCACCCTAGTTCACACGCAGCTTGTAGGTAAAGGTTTCCAGAGAGTAGAGACTCTGGGAGGAGAATTATCTGATTATAACAAAATCAAGGAGGTAGTATTGCTTGCATACCAAATGATACCTGAGAAATATAGGCAAAAGTTCAGAAGTCAAAAATTTCAGGATGGGCAGACCTTAACTGAGTTTGGGAATGAGAAACTGTTCCTGTTTAAGAAGTGGGTTTGTTCAAAAGTAGTGAACAGGGACTATGAGAAGTTAGTAGACCTAATTGTTCATGAGGAATTCTACAATGCAATCCCTGTTAACCTTAGAGAATATTTGGAGGACAAAAACCCAGATAATCTTTCAGTAACATTGGATCTGG
>WNWK01058953.1:0-10314 GCA_009830355.1 Cherax destructor | reverse complement strand
GTGTGTATGTGTATATGTATATGTGTGTGTGTGTGACCCAACAATTAAAATTTGCACCAATAACTCATTACAGTTGTGGCTGGGTGTAGACTAATAGATTGCTCATTGCTTTATAATTTGTTCATGAGTGCAACCATGTACAGACGTAAGTAAATTTACTTACATGATTCATTACCTTGTAACTAGTGAATTAATTACCATGTACCTTGTTCAGCTATCAAAACTTTGGGGCCCAGTCTCTGGACCCTATATATACCTCTGTAATCTGCAAATACCTTTGTAACTTGTCATGATTGTGACCATCTGAGTTCATTACCTTTGTAACTTGCTCAGCTATCAAACTTTGAGGTCCAGTCCCTGGACCCATTATGTACCTCTGTAATCTTTTGACTACCGCCCACAGGATGGGTATGGGGTGCATAATAAAGATATCAAACTAACTAGCGTTGGATTGCGTGATAATTCTTACTGCGGCTTTTTGTTGGGTTATTATTGGCTTTAGGTGGGTAATTGCAGTTGATCCCCATGCACAAATGGCATATGTGAGGTAGGGATAGATGAGTGAATAGTATAGTGTGAGTAGGGCTGATTGTGGTACATAATACCTTATCTTAGAGAGGATCCCCACAATTTTGGACACTTTCTTTGTTATGTGTTGGATATGGGTGCTGAATTTCAGGATGCTGTCAAGGTGAAGGCCCAGGAATTTGCCCTCATTATGTTTAGCAATAGGAGTAGTGTTGATCCTAATGTTTAATTGTGCATCACCTGCTGCAGTATATGGGCGCCTGGCAAACCTGAGAATAGAGTTCCGATACCTCAGTAAGGAATCGTTCAAGACACTGTACACCGTGTATGTCAGGCCCATACTGGAGTATGCAGCACCAGTTTGGAACCCACACCTGATCAAGTACGTCAAGAAATTAGAGAAAGTGCAAAGGTTTGCGACAAGGTTAGTTCCAGAGATAAGGGGAATGTCCTATGAAGAAAGGTTAAGGAAAATCGGCCTGACAACACTGGAGGACAGGAGGGCTAGGAGAGACATGATAACGAAATACTGCGTGGAATAGACTAGGTGGACAGAGACAGGATGTTCCAGAGAGGGGACACAGAAACAAGGGGTCACAATTGGAAGTTGAAGACTCAGATAAGTCAAAGGGATGTTAGGAAGTATTTCTTCAGTCATAGAGTAGTCAGTAAGTGGAATAGTCTAGCAAGTGATGTAGTGGAGGCAGGAACCATACATAGCTTTAAGACGAGGTATGATAAAGCTCATGGAGCAGGGCGATAGAGGACCTAGAAGCGATCAGAGAAGAGGCGGGGCCAGGAGCTGAGTCTCGACCCCTGCAACCACAATTAGGTGAGTACACCTATATTGGAGTATGCAGCACCAATTTGGAACCCCCACATAGCCAAACACGTAAGGAAACTAGAGAAAGTGCAAATGTTTGCAGCAAGACTAGTCCCAGAGCTAAGGGGCATGCCCTGCGAGGAGAGGTTAAGGAAAATCATTCTGACGACACTGGAGGACAGGAGAGATAGGGGGGATATGATTACGATATATAAAATACTGAGAAGAATTGACAAGGTGGACAGAGACAGGATGTTCCAGAGGTGGGACACAGCAACAAGGGGTCACAGTTGGAAGTTGAAGACTCAGATGAATCACAGGGATGTTAGGAAGTATTTCTTCAGTCACAGAGTTGTCAGGAAGTGGAATAGTCTGAGAAGTGATGTAGTGGAGGCAGGATCCATTCATAGCTTTAAGAAGAGGTATGATAAAGCCATCGATTTTGCCTCATTACTTAATAAGAAGCTTATAATAATAATAATATATATATTTCTAAAAGTACATGTACAAGGTATACAGGCCTAGCTGACATCAGTGACACTACTATATAAAAAACTCCCTTGTCATGCAGAGTATTTCGGGCAAATTAGGTCAGTTTTTTCCCAGGATGCGACCCACACCAGTCAACTAAACCCAGGTAATAATATTGGTAGAATTACCGACAATATGTTAAGTAAAAGGACACAAATGCAACTAATGTGACATTTTATTGTGGCAACGTTTCGCTCTCCAGGAGCTTTGTCAAGCCGTTACAAACAATACATGGACACAGAGGGTATATATATATGCTCAGAGTGAGGTGTAATACTAGTGGTGGTGGTAGTAGTAGAGACATAAGTTGTAGTAGTAGTAGTAATAATAATAATACAATAGGGTAGAATAATCAACTTGCTCTTCAGATCATTAATTCTCCACGCACTAACACCACTCCAAACAAAGTTATAATTCTTCCCAACAGCCAGGTTGCATCGAACATTTCTAAAGTACTTGCTAAAGCTAACACCAGAGTCGCCATCGCTTCCAGCACTTCTATAAAGGATCTAACCAGGACAAAATCCAAGCACCATGAACCAATCAATGCAGGGGTTTACACTATACCCTGTGGAGGCTGCGACAGGATTTATGCAGGTGAAACAGCAAGAAACCTCGAAACACGCCTCAATGAACACATTAATGCATGTAGGAATGATTACCTGAACAACGCCTGCGTACAACACCGGAATTCCACCAATCATCTCATGAAATTCAGAGACGCCCGATTAGTAATCAAAGAAACTAATTTCCGCAGACGCAAGTGCCTTGAATCAGCACTTATCGCTGTTTCTAAGACAGTTAAACAAAACAAAGGCAGCTTTACCATCTCTGAAGTCGGCTGAGTGTCCTAATGTTTTCCAGCCGTACCGAGGGATCGATCCCCGGACCTCAGTGTGTGAGCTAGTGCACTAACGATCGAGCTACGGGACACTTAAAATTTATATTTTAGTTATATTGAAAAGTTATATTGTTCTTCAGGACATCTAGCCGTTTGTTCCATTATCTTTAAAAACTATGTTGTAAATGTAAGCGATGTTGAAACTCTTTAGACAATAAGAATTTTGGTTTGCAGGAACAAGAAGCCAATACTCTTTCGTGTTGGTGAGAAGCAAGGATAGTATATTTGTCTTTGTTCTCAGTTATCTCCGGGTGATAACACAATCTCTCAGTGGGTACCACCATTTGCTGAAACACCAAAGAAGAGTCTGGTGTTACCACAGTGAGTACTTGCCTTACATTCTGTTAAATTTTCCAGTGGCTCTCCTTGCATTATAGTTTTATAATTGTAACTACCAATAACTATGTATACTTGTAACTTGCAACGAAATAAAAATATTATTATTATTATTATTATTATTATAATTTCTTGCAGTGTAGTATGACAGAACTGCATTTGTAAAAGTACCATATATACAGTATATATATATATATATATATTTTTTTTTTTTTTTCAACAAGTCGGCCGTCTCCCACCAAGGCAGGGTGACCCAAAAAGAAAGAAAATTCCCAAAAAGAAAATACTTTCATCATCATTCAACACTTTCACCACACTCATACATAATCACAGTCTTTGCAGAGGCGCTCAGATACGACTGCTGAGAATAGTCCCTCCCAGCTGTCACTATCCCAGACCCCTCCTTTAAAGTGCAGGCATTGTACTTCCCATTTCCAGGACTCAAGTCCAACTAAATCAATTAACTGGTTTCCCTGAATCCCTTCACAAAATGTTACCATGCTCACACTCCAACAGCTCGTCAGGTCCCAAAAACCATTCGTCTCAATTCACTCCTATCTAACACGCTCACACATGCTTGCTGGAAGTCCAAGCCCCTCGCCCACAAAACCTCCTTTACCCCCTCCCTCCAATCTTTTCTAGGACGACCCCTACCCCGCCTTCCTTCCCCTACAGATTTATACGCTCTCCAAGTCATTCTACTTTGATCCATTCTCTCTAAATGACCAGACCACCTCAACAACCCCTCTTCAGCCCTCTGACATACTTTTAGTAACTCCACACCTCCTAATTTCCACATTCCGAATTTTCTGCATAATATTTACACCACACATTGCCCTTAGACAGGACATCTCCACTGCCTCCAGCCTCCTCCTCGCTGCAGCATTTGCAACCCATGCTTCACACCCATATAAGAGTGTTGGTACCACTATACTTTCGTACATTCCCTTCTTTGCCTCCATGGATAACGTTTTTTTGTCTCCACAGATACCTCAATGCACCACGCACCTTTTTTCCTTCATCAATTCTATGGTTAACCTCATCCTTCATAAACCCATCCGCTGACACGTCAACTCCCAAATATCTGAAAACATTTACTTCTTCCATAATCCCTCTCTCCAATGTGATATCCAATTTTTCTTTATTTAAATCGTTTGATACCCTCATCACCTTACTCTTATTTATGTTCACTTTCAACTTTCTACCTTTACACACCCTCCCAAACTCGTCCACTAACCTTTGCAACTTTTATTTAGAATCTCCCATAAGTACAGTATCATCAGCAAAAAGTAACTGTGCCAACTCCCATTTTGCATTTAATTCCCGATAATTTAATCCCACTCCTCTCCCCAACACCCTAGCATTTACTTATTTTACAACCCCATCTATAAATATATAAACAACCATGGTGACATTACACATCCCTGTCTAAGACCTACTTTTACCGGGAAGTAATCTCCCTCTCTCCTACACACCCTAACCTGAGCCTCACTATCCTCATAAAAACTCTTTACAGCCTTCAGTAACTTACTACCTATTCCATACACTTGCAACATTTGCCACATTGCTCCCCTATCCACTCTATCATATGCCTTTTCTAAATCCATAAATGCAATGAAAACTTCTCTACCTTTATATAAATACTGTTCACATATATGCTTCACTGTAAACACTTGATCTACACATCCCCTACCCACTCTAAAGCCTCCTTGCTCATCTGCAATCCTACTCTCTGTCTTACCTCTAATTCTTTCAATAATAACCCTGCCATACACTTTACCTGGTATACTCAGTAAACTTATTCCCTATAATTCTTACACTCTCTTTATCCCCCTTCCCTTTATATAAAGGAACTATACATGCTCTCTGCCAATTCCTAGGTACCTTCCCCTCTTTCATACATTTATTAAACAAAAATACCAACCACTCCAGCACTATATCCCTTCCCCCCTGCTTTTAACATTTCTGATCTAATATAAGCAAGATACATCATTTTCACAATTTTAACATTAGCACCATACCTGGGGTGAAACCCTGCCACAACTCTAAGTGCTCTCAGCCTTTCTTTGTATTGACGACAAAGTCTCGCTACAACAGGTCCAAGTAGTGGGACCTCAAAGCCTAGATACCTATATCTGTTTACATATTCTAGAGGAGACCCATCATGCAACTGGATCTGGCGAACTGTGCCTCTCTGTCGAGGAGGACGCTTATTGAGTATCTTTGTTTTATTAGTAGAGATTATCAACCCCAGGTCCTGACACGAGGCTAGTACATGGTTAAGGATGTTTTGGGTGTTGGAGAATCCGGTGGTGTGAATCATTATATCATCAGCAAAACTGATCATATAATGATGGGGCTGGCTAGGCATAGCATTAAGTAAGGCATTAATTAGAATATTGAATAGAGTGGGACTGAGCACACCTCCCTGTGGGGTTCCTAATTCAAAGTCTTTAGTTATACTTCTATGCCCCTGGAACAACACACAATACTTTCTGTTGTGTTATAATATCTACTTAGTATTATTCAAATTTTTTTTTTGTGTTCACGTTCTCTCCGAGTTCTGAGAATTAACAGTATAGTTTTGAGTGCACCATATCTACCTTGTCTGTTAATCACTACCTTCTTGTAAATATATTTTCTCAGAATTCGTAGATCACATGAAGACAGTTCGATCGAACAAAATTTTTTTTTATCTCTCTTATCATGATTTTCTTGAATGAGCTCATTTAATTAATTCCCAAGTATCAAGATGCATCATATAGTAATGTAGATTATTCCGTCACGATAATATCCATGTGAAGTATAATGTTAACTGTTGTGTACTTTGACATTGTATAGAATCAGCTGAAAGTTGTTGCCTGTTGTCCTTAGTTTGTATAGTTGTATGTCGAGACGCCATACGTAGCATGCCCGAGCTGTACGGGTTGTACTTATAACGGCTGCATCACGGCTGTTCATGTGATTTCCAACCTCTGCCCATGTGATCTGGCATCAGCCAATGATAGGCCTGCCTTTTGAATGCCTCAGCGCCAGGCGGCCTAGAAGCCTGAGTTACCATCCAGACTCAGTGCAGGACAGGCGGACACAGGCATAGGCTCTCAGCTCCCATATATCCAACGCCTCATTAAACGCTACCAAAACCCAAGCTCATCGTCTGTTAATATTACCAAATCTATGAAAAGAACCCCACAACATCCAACATCCATTCTGGCAAGTTCACTAATGATTACATGTCGGTTGGCAACATCAAAAGCAGATTTAAGGTCAAGGAAGGTAGTGTATGAGCTGTCAGTGTGCAGAGTGAGAAAGGAAGCTATGCAATGGTGCACACTCCTTCCATGCATGAAACCATGCAATCGGTGGGACAAAAATTTTTTGATTCTGTACATGAGACGATTCAGAATCATCCTCTCAAATGTTTTACATAAGCAGCTAGTAAGAGATATTGGGCGAAATGAATTTTGTTGATTGGGCTTAGGAATGGGAATGATGAGGCTGTTGGTCCAAGCAGGGTTACACCAATACACAAAGGTGGTGACCCCACAGACGTAAACAACTATAGGCCTATATCAAATCTACCGTTGCTATCCAAAATCTTCGAGAAACTTGTGCACAAGAGATTATACTCGTTTATAACGACACAAAGCATACTCAACCCCTGCCAATTTGGCTTCAGGAAAAATAAAAGCACTAACGATGCAATAGTAAAAATGATAGACCTGCTTTACACAGCACTCGAAAATAAGGAATATCCATTAGGACTTTTTATTGACCTAAGGAAAGCTTTCGACACAGTAAACCACGGCATCCTACTCCACAAACTTGACCACTATGGAATAAGAGGTCATGCACTAGCATACTTCAAATCCTACCTCACTAATAGGTATCGGTATGTCACTATTAAAGACACATACTCCACGACACTACCACTAGACACAGGAGTACCGCAGGGAAGTGTCCTTGGTCCCCTGCTCTTCCTCTTATACATCAGTGATCTTCCCAATGTATCACAACACTTGAAACCAATACTCTTTGCTGACGACACAACTTATGTCATCTCCCACACAAACCTTGCCACGCTTAATACCATTGTTAACGAAGAATTAATAAAAATATCAACATGGATGACAGCCAATAAACTTACACTCAACACTGATAAGACCTTCTATATTATGTTTGGCAACAGAGCAGGTGATCCACAATTAAACATTAAGATCAACACTACACCTATTGCTAAACATAATGAGGGCAAGTTCCTGGGCCTTCACCTTGACAGCAGCCTGAAATTCAGCACCCATATCCAACACATAACAAAGAAAGTGTCCAAAACTGTGGGGATCCTCTCTAAGATACGGTATTATGTACCACAATCAGCCCTACTCACACGATACTACTCACTCATCTATGCCTACCTCACATATGCCATTTGTGCATGGGGATCAACTGCAATTACCCACCTAAAGCCAATAATAACCCAACAAAAAGCCGCAGTAAGAATTATCACGCAATCCAACGCTAGGCAGCACACACTCCCACTCTTCAAAGACCTAAACCTACTCACTGTTCAGAACATCCATACTTACTACTCTGCTATCTACATTTATAGAACCATAAATTCCAACTTTAACCCTGAGCTAAAACACTTTCTTGACAGTTGTGACAGGACCCATAGCCATAATACCAGACATAAACATCTCTTTGACATTCCCCGTGTCCGACTAAATCTATACAAAAATTCAATGCGCATAAAAGGGCCTAAAATCTGGAACTCCCTGCCTAAAAACTCTAGAACTGCAGACACAACCTCCATTTTCAAAAGCACCGTTAAAAAACATCTTATCTCACTTACGCACCCAACCGGTAGCTAACCAAATGAACACTACTTTATCTTGCACATATCCACAGCAAAATACACTTATTGATATCTGTGATTCTCCTTAATTTGCACAGGACTAACCAAAATTTTAATACAACTATTACTTCATAATTCTTAAGCTAGTCATAAGTTTGCCTAAGACACCCCAATATAGAAACTGTATTATGCTAATACATCACCTTTACCATTAATATATAAACTAATTGTTAAATTCTTAAATGTTTAAATTTCAGTACCTCAATTTTGTAAACCTAGTTAATCACTATAATTACCTAACCTTACTATCTGTATAATCATTGTGTCGCTATTGAGTAAGATCTATCATAAGACTGCCTGAAAAGCCTAGGCATACCTAGGCATATTATTGGCCATCTTGTAATATCTACTTCATAAAATGTATAATTATAAGTACACCCCACCTTGTTTATTACTTGAAATAAAGAATTTGAATTTGAATACATAGCAGCATATGTGCAGAGAACCTAGGATAACCCAAAAAACTCAGTGAGACTTATTTCCAAAAGCAATGTTCCATAAAGTACATTACTCCCATCCCTTTTCCTCATCCTCATATCTGACATAGACAGAGATGTAAACCACAGACAGCACCGTGTCCTCCTTTTCTGATGTTGCCAAAATTTGCAAATCTCCAAGGGGACACCTCTTTAAGGGGGGCTCCTTGTCGTGGTAAAGAGGCTATCGGTCTGAGGAATTGGACCTCTTGGTCTTCTTCCTCAGACCGAACCTAATTACCCCCCAATCCCCCCTCCCTTTTCCCATCTTCCCCATCCTCCCTTTTCCCTTTCCTCCTCCTCCTCCTCCTCCTCCCTCCCTTATTTCCTTCCCAGTTTTACCCTGGGAGCTTCTCTCCTCAGGCATTCTAGTTCCTAGGTAGGGGAAGGGTATCGTAGTCCATCCCATTCCGTTGAGGTCCTTGGCGGTGGTGAGTTTGCGGTGGAATCTGGATCGCCTAGGGATGTCCCGATCCTCTCCGGTCACCCGGGGTGGCTTTGGGTATCTTTCGGGCGACGGGTGAGTCTCTGGAGGCCACCTTCGGATTCGGGGGTGGTGGCCGAAGGCGGTATGCTTTGTGGCGGATATCCGGCCGCCTCTCTTTTCTCCGCCGAGATGGCTCGGTGGATGTGAGGTTGCTATCCCGGATTGCTGGTTTACTGGCATGAAGGGTAGGGTATGGCACGGTTCCATGCAGCATCTGCACTACTTGGGTGTTGAGGTCCTCTTGGGCACGGAGGGGGATTTGCGCTCCTTTCATTCCTCCTAGGACCTATTCCTCCATGTTCCCTTTTTATTCTTTTTTTTTATTTTTATTTTCTTTTCTTCTTTCTTTTTTTTTCTTAAAAATAAAAAGAAAGAAGTAACCTAACCATGGCTGACCCAATCCATGAACCCACTACCCCCGGGCCCCTTCCTGATACCGCACCCAGTACTGACCCTGCCTCGTTAACGGACAATTCTTTGGACACCTCATGCCCCTGTACCTCTTGCTGGTGCCGGTTCGTCACCTGCTTCAGGTACCAGGGACCCGACTGGCCCTTTCGATACGTCTGACCTTCGCTCTTCTCTGACCTTGATTCCGGCTTCCCTCGACGGTGCGGCATTTGAATCGCTCGCCCGTCTCCCCATCGGACCAACCCCGGTCCCACACCCAAACGACTCAAGACCCACACATGGCGATTCGACGCTTCCTTCTCGTTCATCTCAGAAACGACCAGCTCGTCACTCACTTCCCTTAAACTCTCTATTTCAAACTACTCAATGGACAAAGTTTTTTACTCTGCGACCGACTTCTCCTAATACCTATCTTTCAGACCATAGTATTGGTAAAGCTCTGCTACGCCATGTTGGTAAAGACATCTCATTTCACGCTTCAAGAGCGGCACTCGCATCATCACGGTCCAGAATGCTGGCCAAGCTCGCGATCTTTTTCTTCTTACAACCATAGATTCTGCTCCTGTTACTATTGACAAGCACCATTCCCCCAATTCTTGTTGTGGTTCTGTCATTTTGCCCCACCATTGTCCAACGGAATTTCCAGACATGTGGTGATGACATTTTCGAGCAGCTTGAGCTCCAAGAACTCCCATCCTTAAAGTTGACACTTTTGCCTCCCTGCCAAAAAAAGACGTTATCCTTGCAATATAGCTTTGTTTTTTAAAATTTGACTGCCGTGAACTACCACCTTCGGTTTTCATTGCAGGTCAACGTTACAAGTCCAAAAGGGGACCCCACCGAACAGTGTAGAAACTGCTGGTTTTTGGGCATCCAGCGAAAAATTGCAGGTCCATGGCCGAATGC